>JAKCOX010000162.1:734626-767103 GCA_022605575.1 Laterallus jamaicensis coturniculus
ATTGGCCAGGCACTCCCCCGCCTCTCCTCATCCCCACGACGCTCATTGGTCCACGCGGCCGCATCAATCGTTACGCCCCGCCCACCCTTCCCCGTTACTCTTGGGCTCCCCCCGGTGGCGCCGCCGCCGCTCTCCATCCATCCATCCCCCCCCCACCCCCCCCAGCCCCCGTCCGCCCCTTTAGCGCCCCCTGGTGGCTCCGGGGGGGCGGGGCGGGGCGGGGCGGGGCCGGGCGGGGCCGGGCCCGGCGGGAGGCGGCGGCGGCGGCCGGACGCGACGGGCCGAGCCTCCCCCGCCGGGCCGAGCCTCCCCCGCCGCCCCCCGGTGCCTGGCCCGGGGATGGGGAACGTGGAGAGCGCGGACGGGGAAGCGCTGCCCCGGAGCCCGGCGGCACCGGCGGCAGGACCGGGACTCCTCAGCCCCGGCAAGATGCCGATGCCGGAGCCCTGCGAGCTGGAGGAGCGCTTCGCCTTGGTGCTGGTGAGGGAACAACCGACCGCCGGGTCCCGGGGGGCTTCCCCCCTCCCATCCCATCCCATCCCCCCCGGTGAGCCCCCCTCCCGCTGACCCCTTTCCCCACCCACACACACACTATTCGGGACCCCTCCTGGGGACCCCTCCTGGGGATCCTTCCCGGGACCCCTCCTGGGGATCCTTCCCCGGGATCCCTCCCGGACCCCTCCCCGGGACCCCTCCCGGGGACCCCTCCTGGGGATCCTTCCCCGGGACCCTCCTGGGGACCCTTCCCCGGGATCCTTCCCCGGGACCCCTCTCGGGTCCCCTCCCCGGAACCCCTCCCCAGGACTCCTTTTGGGGACCCCTCCCCGGGACCCCCTCCCGGTTTCCCTCCCCGGGACCTCTCCCGGGGATCCTTCCCCGGGACCCCTCCCCAGGTCCCCCCCCGGCGGTCCCGGGGAGGTGCGGGGGAGCGGCGGGGGCGGGGGGGCAGCCCCGGGGGGATCCCATCCTGGGACAGCCCCGAGGAGGGGGGGGGTGTGTGTGGGGTGGGGGGTGGGGTGACACCTCTCCCGGCGCCACCGAGACGGGAACGTTCCTCCCCGGGGACTTTTCAACCCGGGGAAGTCCCGTGGAGGCGGCGGGGGGGGGGGGGTGAGGGGGTGGGTGAGGGGTGTTTGGGGGTCCCTTGGGTGCGCGGAGCGTCCCCGCTGTCACCACCGGGGCGATGCCTGAGGCTGCGGTGCCGTTACCGGGACGGGGATCCCGGTGTTTCCATCCCGGGGGGATGCTTGGTCCTACCGGGGCTGCCCCGGGTCCCCCCCCAGCCCTCCAGGGTGCCAGCGCTGCGCTGGGCTGGGTGGTTGGGGAGGGGGGGGGGACACGGGACGGGAACGGACACAGCGGCGGGACCACCGTGTCTGGGTGACCCCGGGGTGGGGGGATGGGGAGGGGGTCACAGGGGCCCCCACCGCCCGGTACCGTCATCCCGGCGGCGGGCTGCAGCCAGCGGAAACCGCGGCCGGGCAGGAAATGCCCCAAACGCGGCCCCCACGGGGCTCTGGGAACTGGGATTGGGGAGGAGGGGGGGGGCGGGGGGGGATGGGGAGGGGGTCCCCGACCCCCTCCTCACCGTGGGCTTGGTCGCCCATCCCCGCATCCCCCGCGGGGCCGGTGATGGGGAGGTTGGGGGGGGGGGGGGAAGGGAGGGGGGGCGCATCCTGCCGGGTGATGCTGATGCTGATGGGGGTGGGGGGGTGGGGAGGAAGAGGGGGGGTGTTTTTTGGGTGACGGCACCCGGGGGAACCCCCAAAATCCCTGTGTCGTGTGTGTGTCCCCACCCCCAATTCCCCGCAGCATCGGCGGTGCCCGGTGAGAGGGACCGAACCCCCCCCCCCACCTCCCCCCCGCCGTGTCACTCCGGGTCCGGGGGGCTCCCCCCTCCCCTCTCCTCCCATCCCCCCCCCCCGGTGCGACCCGCTCCCGCTGACCCCTTTCCCTACCCACACACACAACACCCCCCCACCCACTACCCGGGGACCCCTCCGAGGGACCCCCTCCCCGGGATCCTTCCCCGGGATCCTTCCCGGGACCCCTCCCCGGGACCCCTCCCCGGGACCCCCTCCCCGGGTCCCCTCCCAGGGACCCCCTCCCCGGGACCCCTCCCCGGGACCCCTCCCCGGGACCCCCCTCCCCGGGTCCCCTCCCAGGACCCCCTCCCTGGGACCCCACTCCGGGACCCCCTCCCCGGGACCCCTCCGAGGGACCCCCTCCGAGGGACCCCCTCCCCGGGATCCTTCCCGGGACCCCACTCCGGGACCCCCTCCCCGGGACCCCCTCTCCCGGGGGCCCCTCCCCGGGACCCCACTCCGGGACCCCTCCCCGGGACCCCTCCCAGGGACCCCCTCCCAGGGACCCCTCCGAGGGACCCTTCCCTCCCCATCCCTCCCCCTCCCATCCCATCCCCCCCAGGGCTCCCAGCCCCTCTCCCGTTGCCCCCTTTCCCCTCCCCACCCCCTGCCCCGCCCCTCCCCGGGACCCCTCCCCGGGACCCCCTCCCCAGGACCCCTCCCCATCCCTCCCCCTCCCCCTCCAGGGCGCCCCAGCCCCTCTCCCGTTGCCCCCCTTTCCCCTCCCCACCCCTCTGCCCCGCCCCTCCCCAGGACCCCTCCCCGGGACCCCTCCCCGGGACCCCCTCCCCGGGACCCCTCCCCGGGACCCCACCCAGCCCCGGGATGTGGCTGGAGCCCCCCAGACGGGCAGCATCCTGCCCCGGTGCCCCCCAAGCCCGGGTACCCCTGTGTCCTGGAATAAAGGGGGGGGGTCGGGGGGGGCTGAGTCCTTGGGGCAGCACTGGGGAAGAGGAGGGGGGCAGGGGGGGAGTCCCGGTTGGGGGGGTGGGGGGGGAGGAAGTGCCCGTCCGGGAGCGGCCCCGCTCCCGCCACAAAGGCAGGAAGCCGAGCGGCGGGAATGCCGGAGGGGGGCGGCTGCGCTTCAAAGCCCCCCCCCACCCCCGGTGCCCCCCGCCCAGGGCCTCTGTGCCCCCCCCCCCAGTGTGTCCTCCCCCCGCCCTCCATCCCCAGCGAGTCCCCGGTGGGGTCCCGGTGGTCTCCCGGTGGTCTCCCGGTGGGGTCCCGGTGGTCTCCCGGTGGTCTCCCGGGCACAGCGGGCAGGGTGACCCCATGGAAGGGGGGGGCACCGCCTGCCGGAGGGATTTTGGGGGGAGCCCATCCCGCTGGGCATGCCCCCCCCCCGCCCTGGGGGGCCGCCCGTGCCCCCCCCCCCTCCCCCCTCGCTGGGTGTGGGACCCCGGCCAGGCTCTGTCCCGGTTTCCTGTGGCTCAGCCGGGCTGGGATGAGCGGGGGGGGGGCGGGGGGGGGGATAATTTTAGCTGCCACGGGGCGGGTGGAGCATCGGCACCTCCCCGCCTGCGGTGGGTGGGGCAGCACCGGGAGCGGCACCGCGGGGACAGCCCGCTAGCCAGACAGCCACCCCTCCATCCATCCCTCTGTCCTTCCCTCCATCCCTCCATCCATCCCTCTGTCCTTCCCTCCTTCCATCCCTCTGTCCTTCCCTCCATCCATCCCTCTGTCCTTCTCTCCTTCCATCCCTCTGTCCTTCTCTCCATCCATCCCTCTGTCCTTCCCTCCATCCTTCCCTCCTTCTATCCCTCCCTCCCTTCATCCATCCATCCATCCATCCATCCATCCATCCATCCATCCATCCATCCTTCCATCCATCCCTCCCTCTATCCTTTCCTCTATCCCTCCATCCCTCCCTCCATCCATCCTTCCCTCCATCCTTCTATCCTTCCCCTCCATCCTTCCTATGCCTCCCTCCCTCCCTCCATCCACCTCTCCCTCTATCCTTCCCTCCTTCCATCCCTCCATCCCTCCTTCCATCCCTCCATCCATCCACCCACCCATCCATCCACCCATCCATCCATCCACCCATCCATCCATCCATCCATCCATTCCCTCCATCCATCCATCCCTTCCTGCATCCCTCTATCCCTCCATCCCTCCCTCCATCCATCCCTCTATCCTTCCCTCCCTTCCTGCAATCCCTCCTCCCCTCCCTCCCTCTATCCTTCCCTCCATCCCTCCCTCCCTCCAGCATCCCCCAGTTTGCCCCCATACCATCCCATTTGGTGGCACTGGCGCCCCAGGGACACGTTTCATGTCTGTGGTCCCTGTGCTGCACCCTGGGGACACCCAGCTGGCACCCTGGTGTCATGGTCCCTGGGGACACCCAGCTGTCTCCCTGGGGCTGGGGTGGGTGATGGTGGCTGTGGTTCTCCAGGCAGGAAGGACGTGGTGGCACCGGGTGAGATTTGGGGCTGGCACGTGGCACCAGGGGGGTGGCACTGCTGTCACCCGGCCTCGTCCCCACCAGTGCTTCCCAGTGCTTCCCAGTGCTTCCCAGTGCCTCATGGCTGTGCTGGAGGCTGGGTGTCCTGGGATGGGGTGGGGGCATCAGGGGTGCTGTGTGTCCCCCTGGGGTGACGTGTGTGTCCCCTGCCACCCCTCTGCCTTGTTCCCACCAGTGCTTCCCAGTGCTTTGTGGCTGTGCTGGAGGCTGGGTGTCCTGGGATGGGGGGTGGGGGGCAGTGTCCCTGTGTCCCTTGGGGTGACATGTGTCCCCTGGGGTGATGTGTGTGTCCCCACTGCCACCCCTCTGCCTTGTACCCACCAGTGCTTCCCAGTGCTTCCCAGTGCTTCCCAGTGCTTCCCAGTGCCTTGTGGCTGTGCTGGAGGCTGGGTGTCCTGGGGTGGGGTGGGACGTGGCAGGGTGGGGTGGGGGCAGTGTCCCTGTGTCCCCTGGGCTGACATGACCCCCCCTGCCACCCCTCTGCCTTGTCCCCACCAGTACTTCCCAGCGCTTCCCAGTGCCTCCCAGTGCCTCGTGGCTGTGCAGGATGCTGGGTTGGGGGTCCTGGGTGTCCTGGGATGGGGTGGGTTGAGGGGACGACAGTGTCCCTGTGTCCCCTGGGGTGACGTGTGTCCCCTGGGGTGCTGTGTCCCCCCTGGGGTGACATGTGTCCCCCCCTTGTCACCCCTCAGCCTTGTTCCCACCAGTGCTTCCCAGTGCTTCCCAGTGCCTTGTGGCTGTGCTAGAGGCTGGGTTGGGGGTCCTGGGTGCCCTGGGGTGGGTTGGGTTGGGGTGGGGGCAGTGTCCCTGTGTCCCCTGGGGTGCTGTGTGTCCCCTGGGGTGACATGTCCACCCCCTTGTCACCCCTCTGTCCCCAGAGCTCCATGAACCTGCCCCCAGACAAAGCCCGGCTGCTGCGCCAGTACGACAACGAGAAGAAGTGGGACCTCATCTGTGACCAGGTGGGGGGGCTGGGGAGGCTGGGGAGGGGGGGAAGGGGAAGGGGGGGGGTTGTGCTGCTGTGCTGATGTCACTCATGGACCCCCCCCCCCTCCTCGTGCCCCCCAGGAGCGGTTCCAGGTGAAGAGCCCCCCCCACACCTACATCCAGAAACTGCACAGCTTCCTGGAGCCGGGGGTCACACGCAAGGTGAGGGGCTGGGGAGGGAGTTTGGGGGGTTTGGGGGGACTTGGGAGGGGGTTTGGGAGGCTTGGGGGTGCTGGGGAGGGGGCTTGGGGGGCTGGGGAAGGGATTTGGGGGGCTTGGGGGAGCTGGGGATGGGGCTTGGAGGGCTTGGGGGGCTGGGGAGTGGGTTTGAGGGGCTTGGGGGGGCTGGGGAGGAAATTTGGGGGGCTTGGGGGAGATGGGGAGGGGGTTTGGGTGGCTTGGGGGAGCTGGGGAGGGGGTTTGTGGGGCTTGAGGGGGCTGGGGAGGGGTTTGTAGAGCTTGGGGGGCTGGGGAGGGGGTTTTGGAGGCCTGGGAGGGGTTTTGGGGGCTTGGGGGGGCTAGGGAGGGGGCTTGAGGGGTGGGGGAGGGGGTTTGGGATGCTTCGGAGGGTGTTTGGGAGGCTTGGGGGGACTAGGGAGAGGGTTTGGGGGACTTGGGGGGGCTGGGGAGGGGTTTTTGGGGGACTTGGGGGGCTTGGGAGGGGGTTTGGGTGGCTTGGGAGGGCTGGGGAGGGGTTTTGGGGGACTTGGGGGGCTTGGGAGGAAGTTTGGGGGGCTTGGGGGGGCTGGGGAGGGGGTTTGGGTGGCTTGGGAAGGCTGGGGAGGAAGTTTGGGGGGCTTGGGGGAGCTGGGGAGGGGGTTTGGGTGGCTTGGGGGGGCTGGGGAGGAAGTTTGGGGGGCTTGGGGGAGCTGGGGAGGGGGTTTGGGTGGCTTGGGGGGCTGGGTAGGGGGCTTGGGGGGCTTGGGAGGGGTTTTGGGGGGCTTGGGGGGGCTGGGGAGGGTGTTTGGGGGCTGGGGAGAGGGTTTGGGTGGCTTGGGGGTGCTGGGGAGGGGGTTTGGGGGTCTTGGGGGGGCTGAGGAGAGGGGGGGTCACGGCTCAGCCTCCCTCTGCCCCCAGAAGTTCAGGAGGAGGGTGCAGGAGTCAACCAAAGTCCTGCGGGAGCTGGAGATCAGCCTGAGGACCAACCACATCGGGTGAGCCTGGGGGTCCCTGGGGAGGGGTGGGGGGGGGTCGGGGGGGGCACACGGGGGTCCTGGTCCCGCCCAGGCTGCAGCTGGAGGGGAAATGGGAGGCGCTGCAGGAACTGGGCCGGTTCCTGCCCGGCCCGGGGCTGGGCCCGAGGCTGGGCCTGGGCCTGGGCCTGGGGCTGGGGCTGGGCCCGGGGCTGGGCCTGGGGCTGGGGCTGGGCCTGGGCCTGGGGCTGGGGCTGGGGCTGGGGCTGGGGCTGGGCCTGGGGCTGGGCCCAAGGCTGGGCCCGGGGTTGAGGCTGGGCCCAGGAGCGGATGCTGCGGGTGACCCGGGCCAGGGATGACGCCCAGAGAGGCTGGATCCTGTCCGGAGAGCTCAGCACCCATCGGGAGAGCTCAGCACAGAGCTCATCACCCATCCGGAGGGCTCAGCACCCCTCTGGAGAGCTCAGCACCCCTCTGGAGAGCCTGGAGAGCTCCTCAGCACCCATCCAGAGAGCTCAGCACCCCTCTGGAGAGCTCAGCACTCATCTGGAGAGCCTGGAGAGCCCCTCAGCACCCCTCTGGAGAGCTCAGCACCTATCTGGAGAGCTCAGCACCCGTCTGGAGAGCTCAGCACCCATCTGGAGAGCCTGGAGAGCTCCTCAGCACCCCTCTGGAGAGCTCAGCACCCCTCTGGAGAGCGTTTGAGAGCTCCTCAGCACCCCTCTGGAGAGCTCAGCACCCATCTGGAGAGCCTGGAGAGCTCCTTAGCACCCCTCTGGAGAGCTCAGCACCCATCTGGAGAGCTCAGCACCCATCTGGAGAGCCTGGAGAGCTCCTCAGCACCCCTCTGGAGAGCTCAGCACCCATCTGGAGAGCCTGGAGAGCTCCTCAGCACCCATCTGGAGAGCTCAGCACAGAGCTCAGCACCCCTCTGGAGAGCTCAGCACCCATCCAGAGAGCTCAGCGTCTCTCTGGAGAGCTCAGCGCCCATTTGGAGAGCTCAGCACCCATCTGGTGAGCTCAGCACCCATCTGGAGAGCCTGGAGAGCTCCTCATCACCCCTCCGGAGAGCTCAGCACAGAGCTCAGCACCCCTCTGGAGAGCCCCTCAGCATCCATCTGGAGAGCCTGGAGAGCTCCTCAGCACCCATCCGGAGGGCTCAGCACCCATCCGGAGGGCTCAGCACCCCTCTGGAGAGCTCAGCACCCATCCGGAGGGCTCAGCACCCATCTGGAGAGCCTGGAGAGCTCCTCAGCACCCCTCTGGAGAGCTCAGCACCCCTCTGGAGAGCTCAGCACCCATCTGGAGAGCCTGGAGAGCCCCTCAGCACCCATCTGGAGACCTCAGCACCCCTCTGGAGAGCCTGGAGAGCTCCTCAGCACCCCTCTGGAGATCTCAGCACCCCTCTGGGAGAGCTCAGCACAGAGCTCAGCACCCCTCCGGAGAGCTCAGCACCCTTCTGGAGAGCCCCTCAGCACCCCTCCAGAGAGCAACCCCTCCTCTCCACGTACCCCCTCTTTACCCGCCTCTTGCCCTGTACAGCATCTCTCTAACACCCTCCCAAGGGGCTGAGACACCCCAAACCCCCCAACTCGGGGGTGCTCATGGCTGGGGTGGGGGGAGGAGGCGGGGGCACAGCCCCAGCACCCAGCCCAGCACCCAGCCTCGTGCAGCAGGGGGCGGGCAGAGCCCTCCCCACCCTGCAGCCAGCAGATAAAGCTGCCCTGGTGCTGGCAGGGGTGATAGCAGAGGGGCTGCAACGGCCACCCCAGGGCCCCTCCCCAGGCTGGGGGGTCCTTGAGGGGGGGTCCCCCCAAGTCCTGCAGGCCCTGATGGGTGCCCTGTGCTGCAGGTGGGTGCGTGAGTTCCTCAACGAGGAGAACAAGGGGCTGGACGTGCTGGTGAACTACCTGTCCTTCGCCCAGTGCGCTGTCATGTGAGTGGGGGGGCTGGGGCATGGGGTGGGGGGCCTGGGTGCTGGGTGACATGCAGGGTCCCAAGGGTCACCTCACCAGCCTGGCTGGCACATGGGGTGGGGGTCCTGGGTGACCAGGGATGCTGAGGGTCCCAATGGGCACCTCTCCACTCAGCCCCTCACCAGCCTGGCTCACACATGGGGTGGGGGTCCTGGGGTCCTGAGTGACTGGGGATGCTGAGGGTCCCAATGGGCACCTCTCCATTCAGCCCCTCATGATTCCAGCTGGCACATGGGGTGGGGGGTCCTGAGGTGCTGGGTGACTGGGGATGCTCAGGGTCCCAAGGATCCCCTCTCTGCTCAGCTCCTCACCAGCCTGGCTGGCACATGGGGTGGGGGGTCCTGGGGTGCTGGGTGACCAGGGATGCTCAGGGTCCTGATGGGCACCTCTCTGCTCAGCCCCCCACCTGCCTGGCTGGCACATGGGGTGGGGAGTCCTGGGTGACCAGGGATGCTCAGGGTCCCAATGGGCACCTCTCCATTCAGCCCCCCACCAGCCCGGCTGGCACATGGGGTGGGGGGTCCTGAGGTGCTGGGTGACTGGGGATGCTCAGGGTCCCAAGGATCCCCTCTCTGCTAAGCCCCTCACCAGCCTGGCTGGCACATGGGGTGGGGGTCCTGGGGTGCTGGGTGACTGGGGATGCTGAGGGTCCTGATGGGCTCAGCCCAGTCATCACATGGGGACCTATCTGCCATGGGGTGCCATGGGGTGCCCACCCATGCCGGGGATGGTCCAGCCCCCCCTTCACACCTCTCCCAGCCCCTCTGCCGCCCCCCCCCTGCTCCCCCAAACCCCGCTTCAGCGCTTGCCCAAGCCATGCTAGGCCTGTCCCCCCCCCGGCCTGTCCCCCCCAGGTTGGATTTGGAGGGGGGCCTGGAAGGCGGCGAGGACGGCGTGCTGGAGAAGCTGCGCTCCTGGAGCAGGTCCATCGAGGATCTGCAGCACCCCGGGGCCCTGCCCGCGCCCCTGGCCAGCAGCCTCGCCCGCTCCGCCCGCCACAGCGCCCTACGGTATGTCCCGGGGAGCAGGGGGACGGGCGGGACCCCCCGGGCCCCCCCCAAACCCAGCGCTGCTGCTGATCGCTGCCTCCTGTGCTGAGAGGTGTCGGGGGGTGGAGGGAGGGACAGAGGGCCGGATGGAGGGATGGATGGATGGACGGAGGGATGGATGGAGGGATGGATGGAGGGATGGATGGAGGGATGGATGGAGGGATGGATGGAGGGAGGGATGGAGGGATGGATGGAGGGAGGGATGGAGGGATGGAGGGAGGGATGGAGGGATGGATGGATGGATGGAGGGATGGATGAAGGGAGGGATGGATGGATGGATGGATGGATGGATGGATGGATGGATGGAGGGATGGATGGATGGAGGGATGGATGGATGGACGGAGGGATGGATGGATGGAGGGATGGATGGATGGACGGAGGGATGGATGGATGGAGGGATGGATGGAGGGATGGATAGATGGAGGGACAGATGGAGGGACGGAGGGATGGATGGACGGAGGGATGGATGGACGGAGGGATGGATGGATGGAGGGATGGATGGAGGGATGGATAGATGGAGGGACAGATGGAGGGACGGAGGGATGGATGGACGGAGGGATGGATGGAGGGATGGAAGGATGGAGGGGTGGATGGAGGGAGGGATGGAGGGATGGATAGATGGAGGGACGGATGGATGAATGGACGGAGGGATGGATGGATGGAGGGACGGATGGATGGGCGGATGGAGGAATGGATGGGTGGGTGGATAGAGGGCTGGCTGGCTGGCTGGATGGATGGAGGGATGGATGGAGGGATGGATGGAGGGATATGTGGGTGGGTGGGTGTGTGGATGGATGGGTGGATGGATGGGTGCTGTCCTGCGTGTGCCTTGTGCTGTGCTGCCTGTCGTGTGCGCGGTGACATCTGGCCCTGTACCACACAATGTCCTGCCCATGGTGTGTGCTGAGCTGAGCATCACCCAGCCCCATCCTGTCCATGGTGTGTGCTGAGCTGAGCATCACCCAGCCCCATCCTGTCCATGGTGTGTGCTGAGCTGAGCATCACCCAGCACCATCCTGCCCTTGCTGTGTGCTGAGCATCACCCAGCCCCATCCTGTCCATGGTGTGTGCTGAGCTGAGCGTCACCCAGCCCCATCCTGTCCATGCTGTGTGCTGAGCTGAGCATCACCCAGCCCCATCCTGCCCATGGTGGGTGCTGTGCTGAGCATCACCCAGCACCATCCTGCCCATGCTGTGTGCTGAGCATCACCCAGCAGCCCCCTGCCCATGGTGGGTGCTGTGCCACATGTGCCACGCTGCCTCGCGTGCCGCGTCCTGTTGTGCCCTCCGCTGCCCAGCACCGCCGCCCCCATCCTGCCCGTGCCCCCCATCCCTCTGCCTGCTCTGTCCCTCCCCTCTCCTCCCCCTGCTCTGGGGTAACACACCCCATCTCTGCTTCCAGGGCCAGGCCCCCCCCTCTCTGGCTGTGCTCTCTCTCTCTCTCTGCGCCCGCCTCGCCGCTCACCCGCCGGGTAAGTACCGGCTGCCCGGTACCTTGGCTCCGCGCCTCCGCCAGCCTCTGTCCCCTCTCACTGCTTCTCTCTGCCTTTCCCCCTCCTCTCCCCCATTCCAGTCCCCCATCCCCATGGCAGGGCTGGTTCCTGCCCAGGCGGTGCAGCAGCGGTGCCATGAGGGTCCCCGCTCACTGGCCCGCGGTGTCCCCCCAGCTACGGCACGCTGCCGAGCCGCAGGGCGCTGAAGAACTCCCGCCTGGTGAGCCAGAAGGATGATGTCCACCTCTGCATCATGTGTCTGAGGGCCATCATGAACTACCAGGTACCCACACTCCTCCCCCAGAGCGTGGTGGGGGGGGACACCCAGACCCCCCTCCCCAGCGCTGCTGGGGATGCCAACGCCATCCCTGTGCCCACAGTATGGCTTCAACCTGGTCATGTCCCATCCTCACGCCGTCAACGAGATCGCCCTGAGCCTCAATAACAAGAACCCAAGGTGAGGGGCTGGGGAGTTGGGGGGGGGGGGGATCCTGGATTTTGGGGGGAGGGGATGGTCCCTAGTGCTGGCTGGGTGTAACGGTGCTGCCTGGCCCCAGGACCAAGGCGCTGGTGCTGGAGCTGCTGGCAGCTGTGTGCCTGGTGAGGGGCGGCCACGAGATCATCCTCGCCGCCTTCGACAACTTCAAGGAGGTACAGGGGGGGTGGGCTGGGAGGGGAGGGGCTGGGGGGGGGCTGGGAGGGGGGTCTGGGGGGGCAGGCTGGGATGGGGGTTCAGGCTGGGAGGGGCAGGCTGGGGGGGGGCTGGGGGGGGCAGGCTGGGATGGGGGTTCAGGCTGGGAGGGGCAGGCTGGGGGGGGCTGGGGGGGCAGGCTGGGATGGGGGTTCAGGCTGGGGGGGGGCTGGGGGGCAGGCTGGGATGGGGGGGGTCAGGCTGGGAGGGGGGGGTTGAGGAGGGCAGAGTGGGTTGGGGGGATTGAGGGAGGCAGGCTGGGCTGGGCTGGGGGGTCAGGCTGGGATGGGGGGGTCAGGCTGGAAGGGGCAGGATGGGGGGGGGCTGGGGGGCAGGCTGAGCTGGGGGTTCAGGCTGGGGGGGTTAGGCTGGGC
This sequence comes from Laterallus jamaicensis coturniculus, assembly GCA_022605575.1. Lineage (NCBI taxonomy): Eukaryota > Metazoa > Chordata > Aves > Gruiformes > Rallidae > Laterallus > Laterallus jamaicensis. The sequence goes on from JAKCOX010000162.1 coordinate 746,656, forward strand.
TGGGGGTCTGGGGGGGCAGGCTGGGGAGGGGTCTGGGGGGGCAGGTTGGGATGGGGGGGCAGGCTGGGAGTGGGTGTTGAGTGGGACAGGCTGGGATGGGGGGGTTCAGGGGGGCAGGCTGGGATGGGAGGGGGGCTGGGGAGGGATGGGCTGGGAGGGGAGCCTGGGGGTCAGGCTGGGGTGGGGGTCTGGGGGGGGCAGGCTGGGAGGGGGGGTTGAGGGGGCAGGCTGGGCTGGGAGGAGGGGCTGGGGGGGTAGGCTGGGCTGGGGGTCTGGGGGGACAGGCTGGGCTGGGGGGTTCAGGGGGGCAGGCTGGGATGGGAGGGGGGGCTGGGGAGGGGGGGCTGGAGGGGCTGGGGGAGGAGGGCTGGGAGGGTGGTCTAGAGGGGGCGGGCTGGGATGGGGGGGTTGAGGGGGGCAGGCTGGGATGGGGAGAGTGATGGAGAGACTGGGGGAGGCAGGAGCAGGCTGGGGTTTAGGGACCCCAGGGGTGGGGTTCCAGTGTCTGGAGGGGTCTCCAGGCTGAGCTGACCCCAGGTCTGCCAAGCCCAGGTGTGCAAGGAGCAGGCTGGGGTGTGGGGACCCCAGGGGTGGGGTCTGGAGTCTGGGGGGGGTGTCTCCAGGCCAAGCTGACCCCACCTCTGCTCCCCGAGGTGTGCAAGGAGCAGGCTGGGGTTTGGGGACCCCAGGGGTGGGGTCTGGGTTCTCCAGGCTGAGTTGACCCCAGGTCTGCCAAGCCCAGGTGTGCAAGGAGCAGGCTGGGGTTTGGGGACCCCAGGGGTGGGGTCTGGATGCTGGGGGGGGGGGGTCTCCAGGCCAAGCTGACCCCACCTCTGCTCCCCGAGGTGTGCAAGGAGCAGGCTGGGGTTTGGGGACCCCAGGGGTGGGGTCTGGAGTCTGGGGGGGTTCTCCAGGCTGAGTTGACCCCAGGTCTGCCAAGCCCAGGTGTGCAAGGAGCAGGCTGGGGTTTGGGGACCCCAGGGGTGGGGTTCCAGTGTCTGGGGGGGTCTCCAAGCCGAGCTGACCCCACCTGTGCTCCCCCAGGTGTGCAAGGAGCAGCACCGCTTCGAGCGGCTGATGGATTACTTCCGCAACGAGGACAGCAGCATGGACTTCATGGTGGGTCCCCACAGCCTGGGCAAGAGGGGGGAGCCTCAGGGGAGGTGCTGACAATTAGGGGAGGGGGTTTGCTTTTGGTGAGACCCCCTCCCCTTCCATCCCTGCCCTCCAGGTCGCCTGCATGCAGTTCATCAACATCGTGGTGCACTCGGTGGAGGACATGAACTTCCGCGTCCACCTCCAGTATGAGTTCACCAAGCTGGGGCTGGAGGACTTCCTACAGGTACTGGGGGGGCACAGGAGGTTTGGGGAAGGGTAGAGGGGTCCCTGAGGACCCCCTCCTCTCATTTGGCATGCCCTCAGAAGTCCAGGCACACGGAGAGTGAGAAGCTGCAGGTGCAGATCCAGGCGTACCTGGACAACGTCTTCGATGTGGGGGGGCTGCTGGAGGATGCTGAGACCAAGAACGTGGCGCTGGAGAAGGTGGAGGAGCTGGAGGAGCATCTGTCCCACGTAGGTGACAGGGGGGTTTGGGAGGGGGGCACAGGGGTGGTCATCACTAGGTGCCAGGGTGTCCCCATCCCAGGTCTGGATTTGCCGTGGGGAGGTGGCACTGGGGGGCAGAGCCCCATCCCATGTCCCACCCCCCACCCTGGAGGTGTCACACCCCCATCCCGTGTGTCACCCCACCCCAGAGGTGGCCCTGGGTGTCAGACCCCCATCCCATGTCCCTGGAGGTGGCCCTGGGTGTCATACCCCCCCATCCCATGTCCCACCCCCCGTCCTGGAGGTCTCAGAACCCCCATCCCAAGTGGGTCCCCCCACCCCGAAGGTGACCCAAGGTGTCAGACTCCCATCCCATGTGTCCCCCCACCCTGGAGGTGTCAGACCCCCCCATCCCATGTCCCACCCCCACCCTGGAGGTGTCAGACCCCCATCCCATGTGTCCCCCCACCCCAGAGGTGGCCCTGGATGTCAGACCCCCCCATCCCATGTGTCCCCCCTACCCCAGAGGTGGCTCTGGGTGTCATACCCCTGTGTCCCCCCACTCTGGAGGTGGCCCTGGGTGTCAGACCCCCATCCCATGTGTCCCCTAAACCCCAGAGGTGGCCCTGGGTGTCAGACCCCCTGTGTCCCCCCCACCCTGGAGGTGGCCCTGGGTGTCAGACCCCCTGTGTCCCCACACCCTGGAGGTGGCCCTGGGTGTCAGACCCCTGTGTCCCCCCACCCTGGAGGTGGTCCTGGGTGTCAGACCCCCTGTGTCCCCCCACCCTGGAGGTGGTCCTGGGTGTCAGACCCCCTGTGTCCCCCCCCTCAGCTGACAGAGAAGCTCCTGGACCTGGAGAACGAGAACATGATGCGGGTGGCGGAGCTGGAGAAGCAGCTGCTGCAGCGGGAGAAGGAGCTGGAGGTGGTGAAGGTGTGTGGGGTGAGGGAGGGGTTTGGGGGGGCTATGGGGAGCAAGGCAGGGTCCCAGAAGCCCCCTCCCACCCCCCCCTTTTCCCTCTTGTCCCCAGGAGACCTACGAGCACACGAGCCACCAAGTGCACACGCTGCGGCGGATGATCAAGGAGAAGGACGAGGCTTTTCGGAGGCGCTACGGCTCCGAGCCCCCCCCCCCTGCCCAGCGCTGAGCCCCCTCCCCAACCTGAGCCTGAACCCCTGGGAGAGGACCTGAGGGTCCCCATCCTGCCCCCTGTGGAAGCTGCACCCCCACCGCCCCCCCCACCGCCCCCACTGCCACCCCCTGCACCCCCGCTCCCAGGTGAGGATGGGGGGGAGAGCTCTGGGGTGTCCCTAAAACTGGGGCATCCTGGAGCTGGAAGGGGGTGGGGATCCAAAACAGGGGGGGGTCCTTGGTGTTGGGGGGGGGTCCCTAAAACTGGGATGTGGTTTTACTCTCTCCTCCCTTCACAGGCAAGTGCCCCCCAGCCCCCCCACTGCCCGGGGCTTCACCCTCCATCGCCCTCACTGTCGGGCTCTCAGGTAGGTTTGGGGGGGGACGGGGGACCACGGGGATGGGGGCTGTGGGGAGAGGGACAGGGAACAAAGGAAGGGTCACATGGACCAGGACATTGGGATGCAACAGGCAAGGAACAGGGAGGATGGCCCAGGGGTGGGATGGCCCAGGGATGGGGTGGCACAGGGGATGAGGTGGCCCGGGGGTTGGGTGGCACAGGGGTGGGGTGGTCCAGGGATGGGGTGGCCAAGGGACAGGATGGCACAGGGATGAGGTGGCAAAGGGGATGTGGTGGCCCAGGGATTGGGATGGCAAAGGGGATGGAGTGGCCTAGGGATTGGGGTGGCCCAAGGATGGGGTGGCCCAGGGGATGGGGTGGCACAGGGATGGGGTAGCACAGGGGATGAGATGGCCCAGGGTTGGGATGGCCCAGAGGATGGGGTGGCCCAGGGGGTGGGGTGGCCCAGGGGGTGGGGTGGCCCGGGGATGGGGTGGCCAAGGGGATGGAGTGGCCCAGGGATGGGGTGACCCAGGGATGGGGTGGCCCAGGGATGGGGTGGCCCAGGGATGGGGTAGCCAAGGGGATGTGGTGACCCAGGGATTGAGATGGCAAAGGGGATGGAGTGGCATAGGGATGGAGTGGCCTAGGGATTGGGGTGGCCCAAGGATGGGATGGCCCAGGGATGGGGTGGCCAAGGGATGGGGTGTCACAGGGGTGGGGTGGCCCAGGGATGGGATGACCCAGGGGATGGTGACTCAGGGGGCTCAGGTTAGGCCAAGTACACCTGCCCCCCACCCCAGGGGAGGCCTGACCCAGCTGCCCCCCTGTCCCTGCAGCCATCCGCATCAAGAAGCCCATCAAGACCAAGTTCCGCCTGCCCGTCTTCAACTGGACGGCGCTGAAGCCCAACCAGATCAGCGGCACCGTGTTCAGCGAGCTGGACGATGAGCGGGTGCTGCAGGTCAGGCAGGACCCCACCAACAGCCCCAGCACCCCTGGGTGGGGCCTCATCCCCCCCAGGACAGCCCCCAGCACCCCTGGGCAGGGCCTTGTGCTCCTACAGCCACCTCTGAGCCCTTCTCCCCAGGAGCTGCTCTCCCAGTCTGGATCTCCATCTGGGATCCCCCTATCCAGTTCCTTCTCCCCAGGAGCTGCTCTCCCAGTCTGTATCCCCATCTGGGATCCCTCTATCTAGTTCCTTCTCCCCAGGGCTGCTCCCCAGGGGCTCCTGTCCCAGCCTGTGTCTCCCATCCCCAGGACCTGGACCTGGAGCGCTTCGAGGAGCTGTTCAAGACGCGGGCGCAGGGCCCGGCGCTGGAGCTGCCGTGCGCCAAGGCCAAGGCCTCGCACCGGGCGGCCGCCAAGGTGACGCTGCTGGAGGCCAACCGGGCCAAGAACCTGGCCATCACCCTGCGCAAGGCCGGCCGCGGCCCCGAGGAGATCTGCAGGGCCATCCACACGTGAGGGGGCTGGGGGGGCTTTCGGGGGCTTTGGGGGGGCTTTGGGGGGGCTTTGGGGGTGCAGGGAGGGTTCCAGGGCCCCAAGGAGATCTGCAGGGCCATCCACACGTGAGGGGGCCTGGGGGGCTTTGGAGAGGCTTTGGGGGGGCTGGAGTGGGGTGCAGGGGGGTTCCAGGGCCCTGAGGAGATCTGCAGGGCCATCTAGACGTGAGGGGGCTTTGGGGGGGCTTTGGGGGGGGCTTTGGGGGGGCTTTGGGGCTTTGGGGGGGGGGTTCCAGGGCCCTGAGGAGATCTGCAGGGCCATCCACACATGAGAGGGGCTTTGGGGGGGCTTTGGGGGGACTGCTGGGGCTTTGGGGGTGCAGGGGGGGTTCAGAGGTCCCGAGGAGATCTGCAGGGCCATCCACACATGAGGGGGCTGGGGGGCTTTGGAGGGGCTTTGGGGCTTTGGGGGGGGTTCCAGGGCCCTGAGGAGATCTGCAGGGCCATCCACACGTGAGGGGGCTGGGGGGCTTTGGGGGGGCTTTGGGGGTGCAGGGGGGTTCCAGGGCCCCTAGGAGATCTCCTGGGCCATCCACACGTGAGGGGGCTGGGGGGGGGGCTTGGGAGGGCTGGAGTGGGGTGCAGGGAGGGTTCAGGGGTCCCGAGGAGATCTGCAGGGCCATCCACACATGAGGGGGGCTTTGGGGGGTTGCAGGGGGGGTGCAGGGGGTTGCAGGGCCCCGAGGAGATCTACAGGGCCATCCACACATGAGGGGGCTGGGGGGGTGCAGGGGGGTTATTTGGGGTGTAGAGGGTGCAGGGGTCTGGTTGGGGTGCAGGGGGTCTGGTTGGGATCCAGGGAATCCAGGCAGGGTGCAGGGGGTCTGGTTGGGGTGCAGGGAGTCTCTTTGGCTTACAGGGGGTCTGGTTGGGGTGCAGGGCTCCAGCCTAGACGCAGCACAGCTGGTTGGGGTGCAGGGGGTCTGGTTGGGGTGCAGGGGGTGTCTTTGGGTTGCAGGGGGTCTGGTTGGGATCCAGGGGGTTTGGTTGGGGTGCAGGGGGTTTGGCTGGGATACAGGGGGTCCAGGCAGGGTGCAGGGGGTCTCTTTGGGTTGCAGGGGGTCTCTTTGGGTTGCAGAGGTCTGGTTGGGGTGCAGGGGGTCTTGTTGGGGTGCAGGGGGTCTCTTTGGGTTGCAGGGGGTCTCTTTGGGTTGCAGGGGTCTGGTTGGGGTGCAGGGTGTCTTGTTGGGGTGCAGGGGGTCTGGTTGGGGTGCAGGGGGTCTGGTTGGGGTGCAGGGTGTCTTGTTGGGGTGCAGGGCTCCAGTCCAGACGCAGCACAGCTGGTTGGGATGCAGGGGGGAGGTGTGAGTCTGACCATCAGCAGCGAGCCAGATCCCCAGGAGACATTTTGGGGGGGTGTGTGTGTGGGGGGCTCAGGTTTGACCTGTCGACGCTGCCGGTGGACTTCGTGGAGTGCCTGCTGCGCTTCCTGCCCACCGAGGCGGAGGTGAGGGCGCTGCGGCAGTACGAGCGGGAGCGCAAGCCGCTGGAGGAGCTGTCGGCCGAGGATCGCTTCATGCTGCACTTCAGCAAGGTGGAGAGGCTGCCGCAGCGCATGGCCATCATGGCCTTCCTGGGGAACTTCACCGAGAACCTCCAGATGCTCACCCCGGTACGGGCTGCGCCGGGGAGGGGTGGGGAGGGGTCCCAGATGGAGATATGGACTGGGAGAGGAGCTCCTGGGGAGAAGGAACTGGGTGGAGGGATCCCAGATGGAGATCCAGACTGGGAGAGGAACCCCTGGGAAGAAGGAACTGGGTGGAGGAATCCCAGATGGAGATCCAGACTGGGAGAGGAGCTCCTGGGGAGCAGCCCTGAGGAGAAGGACCTGGGTGTCCTGGGGGATGAGGAACTCCCCATGAGGCAGCAGTGGCTCCTGCAGCTGGGAAGGGCGATGGGATCCTGGGCTCCATCAGCCTCAGGGTGGCAGCAGGGACAGGGAGGGGATTGTCCCTCTCTGCTCTGTGCTCAGGAGTCCTGTGTGCAGAGCTGGGGAACCCAACCCAAGAGAGATGTGGGGCTGTTGGAGAGGGGTCAGAGGAGCCCTGGGGGGGATGAGGAGCAGCTCCCCTCTGGAGAGAGGCTGAGGGAGCTGGGCTGGCTCAGCCTGGAGCAGAGAAGGCTGTGGGGGGACCTCCTTGCAGCCTGCCAGTGCCTGAAGGGACCCCAGGAACAGGAGGGGAATCAGCTTGTTGAAGGGCAGAGCCTGGCAGGACAAGGGGGCTGGAGTGAAGCTGGAGGAGGGAAGGGGGAGAGGAGAGATTGGGGGGAAGTTGTGTGCAGAGAGAGTGGGGAGGGGCTGGAAGGGGCTGCCCAGAGAGGGGGTGGGTGCCCCGTGCCTGGGGGTGTCCAAGGCCAGGTTGGATGGGGCCCTGGGCAACCTTGTGTAGCTCCAGGCCTGAGGTTGTTGTCCCTGCCTGTGGCAGGGGGTTGGAGCTCTGGGACCCTTGGGGTCCCTTCCAAGCAGAAACTCCCACCCCTCAGTAAAACACTCCCACAGACCCTCAAGCAGCCTCAGCCATGGGTCCCTCAGGAAGTGAGGTGGGGCTCTCAGGGGGAGGACAGGGGGTTGGTCTGTAGCTGGTGTGCTCACCCTGGGTTTGGAGCTGAGTTTCTGTTGGTGATTAAAGGCAGGAAATCCCATTTACACCCAGACCAGGCTGGGATTCTAGGATCATGCCCATCTGGGGTGCCCAAACCCTGCACCCCAGCTGATTTCCACCCCCCATCCTGTCCCCCCTGCAGCAGCTCAACGCGATCATCGCAGCCTCAGCCTCTGTCAAGTCCTCCCAGAAGCTGAAGCACATGTTGGAGGTGAGCTGGGGGCACTGGGACAAGCTGGGTTGGAGTCCTGGCCTCTGTTGCTGGGACTGGGGGGGGCTTATGGGGGGGGGTCTTACTCCTTCCTGACCCCCCAATCCCTTGATGTCCCCCCCCTGCAGATCATCTTGGCTCTGGGCAACTACATGAACAGCAGCAAACGCGGCGCCGTCTACGGCTTCAAACTGCAGAGCCTGGACCTGGTGGGCAACCTCAGACCCCCAGCCTGGGGTCCTGGGCTCCTAAAGAGGGGGGTGGGTTCCATCTCATAGCCCTGACCTCCTCTTCTCCCCCCACCCCTCCCCCAGCTCCTGGACACCAAGTCAACGGACAGGAAGATGACGCTGCTGCACTTCATCGCGCTGACGGTGAGGGAGAAGTACCCAGAGCTGGCCACCTTCTGGCAGGAGCTGCATTTTGTGGAGAAGGCAGCTGCAGGTACCCCCCAGCACCCCAAAACCCCTCTGGTTTGCCATCCCCTGGGGCTGTGGGTCCCCTGAGTAGACCCTGTCCCCTCCCCTGAGCCCCTGAGTGGACCCTGTCCCCTCCCCTGGGGCTGTCGGCCCTTGACTGGACCCTGTCCCCTCCCCTTGACTTGACCACCCTGTCCCCTCCCTTGGGTCTGTGGGTCCCCTGAGTGGACCCTGTCCCCTCCCGTGGGGCTGTGGGCCCCTTGACTGGGCCTTGTCCACTCCCATTGACTTGACCCTGTCCCCTCCCCTGGGGCTGTGGGCCCCTTGACTGGACCCTGTCCCCTCCCTTGGTGTTGTGGGTCCAGTCAAGGGGCCCCTCTCCATGGCCCCTGAGTGCCCCCTGTCCCCTCCCCTGGGGCTGTGGCCCCTTGACTGGACCCTGTCCCCTCCCCTGGGGCTGTGGGTCCCCTGAGTGCCCCCTGTCCCCTCCCCAGTGTCCCTGGAGAACGTGCTGCTGGATGTGAAGGAGCTGGGCCGGGGGATGGAGCTGCTGAGGCGGGAGTGCGGCCTGCACGAGAGCAGCGTGCTCAGGGCCTTCCTGGCCTCCAGCGAGGGGCAGCTGGAGCGGCTGCAGAGGGACGCACGGACGGCAGAGGTGAGGCCAGGCCTGGTGGGACCCTTGTCCTGGCACTCAGGAGCCACCCCGAGACCTGGCCAGGCTGGGGAGCTGGGCAGGGAGACACCAGCTGGGGTTCAACAAGAGCAAGGGGAGAGTCTGGCCCCTGGGAAGGGAGAACTGCTGGAATCAGGACAGGAGCTGCTGGAGAGGAGCTCTGAGGAGAAGGACCTGGGGGTGCTGGTGGGTGACAGGGTGGCCATGAGCCAGCAGTGTGCCCTGGGGCTGAGAGAGACAAGGGGATCCTGGGGGCATCAGGGGGTCACAGGAGGGGATCCTCCCCCTCTGCTCTGCCCTGCTCAGGCCCCAGCTGGAGTGTTGTGTCCAGTGCTGGGCTCCCTGGGATCAAACAGCCAGGGATCTCCTGGAGAGAGGCCAGAGGAGGGACACAGAGATGCTGAAGGGCCTGGAGCATCTCCCCTGGGAGGAAAGGCTGGGTGAGCTGGGGCTGTTCAGCCTGGAGAGGAGCAGCCTGAGAGGGGATCTGATCACTGGGGATCAATAGCTGAAGGGTGGGACCCAGGGGGCCATGGGCAGCCTCTGCTCAGGGTCTGTGGGGACAGGACAAGGGGGGATGGGCTCAAGTTGGAGCCCAGGGAGTTCCCCCCAATGTGGGGAAGAACTTCTTCCCAGTGAGGGTGAGGGAGCCCTGGGACAGGCTGCCCAGGGGGTGTGGAGTCTCCTTCTCTGGAGAGATTCCAGCCCCCTCTGGACACCAACCTGTCCTGGGGACCCTGCTTGGGCAGGGGGTGGGACCCCATGATCTCTTGAGGTCCCTCCCAAGCCCTGTGACTCTGTGATTCTATTTTTGGGGGGGGGGGTTACAGCCACCCCATCACCTCCCCTGAGCACCCCCAACACCTCAGTAGAAAGGTTCTGGGTGCATCTGGGGGTGGGGGTGTTCCCCAGGGATGCTGTCCCCATGGGAATGACCTCGAAGGGCTTGGCCATCCCCTCCTCCTCCAGCATCCAGCCCTCATGGGGGTGGGATTTGGGGATGGGAGGGTGAGGGGCGTGCATCATGGCAGAGCCAAGGGGCTCCCTGGCTCTTGGGTCTGGGTGTGACATTTTGGGGTGCTGTGCTGGAGGGTGAGGGAGCCCTGGGACAGGCTGCCCAGGGGGGGTGTAGGACCACCTCAAGCCCCCCTTCCCCTCCCCAGGACGCCTACAACACGGTGGTGAGGTATTTTGGCGAGAGCCCCAAGACAACCCCCCCGTCCGTCTTCTTCCCCGTCTTCGCCCGGTTCATCCGCTCCTACAAGGTGAGACAGGGCCAGGAGGGGCCACACTGGGTTTGGGTGGGGGGATACTGGGGACATCAGCCACAGTGTGAAGGGGATACTGGTCCCACCATTGTCCCCTCACCCCCTCAGGACGCGGAGCAGGAGAACGAGACGCGGAAGAAGCAGGAGGAGGTGATGAGGGAGAAGCTGCTGGCACAGGAGGCCAAGAAGCAGGAGAAGGTCAGCACAAATGGGTGGGCTTTTAGGGTGGGGGAGGGTGTCCCACACCCCAGTGTCCCAACCTAAAGTCTCCCCCCATCCCCAGCAGCGCAACAAGTGGCAGCAGCAGGAGCTGATCGCTGAGCTGCGGCGCCGCCAGGCCAAGGACCATCGTCCTGTCTACGAGGGCAAAGATGGCACCATCGAGGACATCATCACTGGTACAGCCCCCCTGCACCCCCCCTCCCTGCCTGGACCCCTGTGGTCAGAGAAGGTTCTGGGTTGGAAGGGACCCCAAGGGTCCCAGAGCTCCAACCCCCTGCCACAGGCAGGGACACCAACCTCAGGCCTGGAGCTACACAAGGTTGCCCAGGGCCCCATCCAACCTGGCCTTGGACACCCCCAGGCACGGGGCACCCACCCCCTCTCTGGGCAGCCCCTTCCAGCCCCTCCCCACTCTCTCTGCACACAACTTCCCCCCAATCTCTCCTCTCCCCCTTCCCTCCTCCAGCTTCACTCCAGCCCCCTTGTCCTGCCAGGCTCTGCCCTTCAACAAGCTGATTCCCCTCCTGTTCCTGGGGTCCCTTCAGGGACTGGCAGGCTGCAAGGAGGTCCCCCCACAGCCTTCTCTGCTCCAGGCTGAGCCAGCCCAGCTCCCTCAGCCTCTCTCCAGAGGGGAGCTGCTCCTCATCCCCCCCAGGGCTCCTCTGACCCCTCTCCAACAGCCCCACATCTCTCTTGGGTTGGGTTCCCCAGCTCTGCACACAGGACTCCTGAGCACAGAGCAGAGAGGGACAATCCCCTCCCTGTCCCTGCTGCCACCCTGAGGCTGATGGAGCCCAGGATCCCATCGCCCTTCCCAGCTGCAGGAGCCACTGCTGCCTCATGGGGAGTTCCTCATCCCCCAGGACACCCAGGTCCTTCTCCTCAGGGCTGCTCCCCAGGAGCTCCTCTCCCAGTCTGGATCTCCATCTGGGGTTCCCCCGACCCAGTTCCTCCTCCCCAGGAGCTCCTCTCCCAGTCTGGATCTCCATCTGGGATCCCCCACCCAGTTCCTTCTCCCCAGGGGTTCCTCTCCCAGTCTGTATCCATGTCTGGGATCCCTCCAGCCCCAGTGCCACCCCTGACCCTTGGCAGTGTTGAACCTCATTAGGTTCCCCCTGGCCCATCTTTCCAGCCTGTCCAGATCCCTCTGGATCTGATGTCTCTGATGTCTCCCTGTCCATCCCCCCCCTCACCCTGCAGCTCTGAAGAGCGTCCCCTTCACCGCCCGCACCGCCAAGCGCGGCTCGCGCTTCTTCTGCGACCCAGCCCACCATGAGGAGTCCAGCTGTTAGCCCCAGGTACCCCCAGCGTGCCTGGGACCCCCGGACTCACAGATCGACCCCCCCTCACCCCCCTCCAACCCCCCCTTTGCATGCTTCCTCCTGCACGCCCCCCCTCCCTGCATGCCATCACCTCGGGGTGCTCAGCACCCATGTGGAACACCGCTGGGTCCAGCGCAGGATCTGGCTCCAATCCTGTGGGAGGCTCCAGGTGTTTGCTGCAGCCCAGTGTCCTACTGGGTCCCAGGCCCACAGACTGGTCCTGAGCTCCCTCAGGGTTTGGGAGGTGACCCAGGACTGACACCCCCCAGGCCTGGTGTCCCCTGACACTGTCTCTTCCCTCCCACAGCCCGCAGGTGGATCCGCCTGTAGCTGAGCGAGGGTAAGGACCCTGGGTGGGGGAACTGGGCTGACTGGGCTGCCTCAGTTTCCCTGGGTGGGGGAAACTGGGGGTGACTGGGCTGGCTGTTTCCCTGGGTGGGGGGAACTGGGCTGACTGGGCAGCCTGTTTCCCCAGGTGGGAGAACTGGGGTGACTGGGCTGCTTCAGTTTCCCCAAATGGGGGGAGCTGGGGTGACTGGGCTGCCTCAGTTTCCCTGGGTGGGGTGATCTGGGGTGACTGGGCTGCCTGTTTCCGCAGATGGGGGGAGCTGGGGTGACTGGGCTGCCTGCTTCCCTGGGTAGGGGGAACTGGGGTGACTGCGCTGCCTCAGTTTCTCTAGGTGGGGGGAACTGGGGTGACTGGGCTGCCTGTTTCCCCGGGTGGGGAGAACTGATGTGACTGGGCTGCCTCAGTTTCCCCTCCTCACCCCACAGGTGCCAGGGGAGGTCTCCATCCTGCCTGGATACAGTGCCAGGGCAGGGGGGGGGAATGTCCCTGTGCCACCATCCTCACAGGTGCCATCCCTGTCCCCTGCACTTTGGGGGGGGGGGGGTGTCTCACTGCCCAGACCCACCCCCCCCCCCCACACCCCTGCCTGCAGCAGAGGCCAAATTCCCACCCCCCAAAGCTGCAGCAGGAGCCCAGCGCCAGTTGCTGACCCATGGGGTGCCCCCTCCCCCTTAATTCACCATGGACCTATGGGGAGAGGAAAGGGGGGGGGGTATTACTGCCCAGAAGCCCCCACCCCCAGTGTGAGGACCATGGGGACCCCCCCCCCAACACCCCCACCCCGCGCTCGTCACTTTGACCACTGATGTGAACACTAATTGCCAAAAAAAGAAGGGACCAAAGCCAGGCTGGGGCAGGGGTGAGGGGTGGTGGGATGGTGCCCCCCCATCCCCCCCAGAACCCCCCCCCATTCCAGACAATCCCCCTGCCCCCCCAGACCCCCCCCCCCCAGTGCCTTTTTGTACATGTGAAATATATAATGGAGTCTTTTATGTGGCTGCTGCCTGCTTTTTTTTTGGGGGGGGGGGGGGGGGAGGGAAGAGGTGATACCCAGGGAACCCCCCCCATCCCCTCCCCAAACCCTAGGGGTGAGGGGGGGGGTCGTGGGGGGGGGGGCACACACAGGGATCTGACCCTTAAGCAGGGCTTTGGGGTGGGTTTATTAAAGCTGCAGGATTAAGGATGGGGACCCACTTTTGGGAAGGGGTACAGGGGGGGAGGAATTGTATCTTACCCCCCCCACCCATCATCACTGGGTGACCCCCCCCACCTCATCCCAGTTCACCTCCCTGCTGGGGGGGAGGGGGTTTAGGGCTGGTGGAGGGGCAGGATGCAGCCCCCAGAGCAAAGGAAAAGGGGTTGGAGGGGCAGGATGAAGCCTGAGCATCACTGGGGCAGCGCTGGGGGGAGGTGGGAGGGGGGCTGGAGGGGGCCCCAGGACCCTCTGTGCAGGGTTTGGGGTGGGGGGAGGCCTGGAGGGGGCCCCAGGACCCTCTGTGCAGGGTTTGGGGGGGGGGCTGGAGGGGGCCCAAGGACTCTCAGTGCAGGGTTTGGGGGGGGGGGGGGCCTGGAGGGGGGCCCCAGGTCCCTCTGTGCAGGGTTTGGGGTGGGCCTGGAGGGGGCCCCAGGACCCTCTGTGCAGGGTTTGGGGGGGGGGGCCTGGAGGGGGCCCCAGGGCCCTCTGTGCAGGGTTTGGGCAGGATGAGGCCACCCCATCTGTGCCAGGAGGAGCAGGATGTGGGCACCACACCCCAGGGACAAGGACAGAGGGGGGGCCTGTGGGGGGCAGGATGTGACCCCAGCCCCTCCCTGAGCAGGGCCTTGCTGCTTGGCCCCCCCAAACGCAGGGATTAGCCCTGGAACAGGGACTCCAAGTTTCCCCTAATCCTCTCAGGGGGGATTACCAGCCCCGCCGCGCCCACGGCCCCGTCCAGCCCAGCCCAGCACCGCCGCGGCTCCGTCCGTCCGTCCGTCCGTCCATCCATCCATAGCAGGGAGGCTGCAGTCCCCAGGGCTGTCCTGCTTCATCCCCAAGCGCCACCAAAGATGCCACAGGCTCTGTCTGTCTGTCTGTCCTCCTGCTGTCCCTATGTCCCTTCTTCGGCCTCGTGCGACAGCCGCCGCTCGGGCTGCGCCGGGGCAGCCGCCAAGCTCTCCGCCTGCAGCAGCAGGTTACAGCTGAGGAAGAGGAGGGTGAAGGCCACAGTGAGGCACAGCACCAGCACCACGGCGATTTGGGCAGCCTCAGCCCCCCAGGTGTCCCCCCAGGAGGCAGCCTGGGCGCTGGAGTTCATCTTCTCCTCTTCCTCGCCGAGGAGGAGGAGGAGGAGGAGGAGGAGGAGGAGGGGTGGTGACAGGCAGGGAGGGTTTAAGTGATGTCAGGGCCTCCCCCCTCCCCACCCTCGCTCTGCTGAGATGCTGGTGACCAGTGGATGTTCCCCCTCCTTGTGGGGGGGGGAAGTGGTTTTGGGTCCCTCTTGGTGCTGGGATGGGGGGGGGTCCAGATCCCTGTGTGGAAGGGGGATCACCCCATCCCCTCCCCTGGGGTCCCACTGCGGTGTGAGGACGTGTCAGGGGGTCACAGCCCCCCCCTGGCACCTGCTGCACCCCCATCCCACAGAGCAGGGCCAGGAGCAGAGGCCCCATGAGCAGGGCCAGGTTCAGTGCGGGTGCTGAGGGGCACAGGGAGCTCAGCGCTGGGCCCCAACGCCGCGGTGACACCGGGGCAGGGGACAGGGGACAGGGGACAAGGCCACCACCAGCTGTGCCACGCAGGGAGAGCAGCCACAGGCAGGGCTGGATGGAGGCAGCACGCTGTCACCCTGTGTCACCCCATGTCACCCTGCCAGGCCACGAGCCAGCAGCTCTCACCCCAAGGACCCACCAGGCCTCATCCAGCCTGGATGCCACCGAGCTGGTTCTCCACACCCCATGCTGCACACCAAACCCAGAGCAACCCCCTAATTAAAGCCCAAGGAGTCCTGCTGCCCCATGGAGGCTTTTTGGAGGCAGAGAAGAAGGATCCTGGAAGGGTTGGATATCCAGGGATGCAGGGAAAGGGGGGGCAGGGGGACAGGGACAGGGGGACAAGAGGGCACAGAGCCATGGAGCCACGGAGACAAGGGGACATGGGGACAGAGATACATGGGGCCAGGGAGATGGGGGGCATAGGGACAGGGTGACAGGGGCAGGGGGACAAGGGGACATGGGGACAGAGTGACACAGGGACAGGGGACAGGGATGACAGGGGGACAGGGATGACAGGGGGACAGCTCTCACCCCAAGGACCCACCAGGCCTCATCCAGCCTGGAAGCCACCGAGCTGGTTCTCCACACCCCATGCTGCAAACCAAACCCCTAATTAAAGCCCAAGGAGTCCTGCTGCCCCATGGAGGCTCTTTGGAATCCGAGAAGGATCCTGGAAGGGTTGGACATCCAGGGATGCAGGGAAAGGGGGGGACAGGGGGACAGGGGGGCACAGAGACATGGGGCCAGGGAGACAAGGGGTCATGGGGACAGAGTGACATGGGGCCAGGGGGATGGGGGGCATAGGGATAGGGTGACAGGGGCAGGGGGACAAGGGGACATAGGGACAGAGTGACACAGGGACAGGGGACAGGGATGACAGGGGTACATGGGGACAGCTCTCATCCCAAGGACCCACCAGGCCTCATCCAGCCTGGAAGCCGCCAAGCTGGTTCTCCACACCCCATGCTGCAAACCAAACCCAGAGCAACCCCCTAATTAAAGCCCAAGGAGTCCTGCTGCCCCATGGAGGCTCTTTGGAAGCAAAGAAGTATCCAAGCAGAGGAACTGTCCCAAAAAGCCAGGGGCTGTGCCAGAGAGGTGCCACTCTGGTGTCCCTACAGAGCCAGCGTGTCCTTGATCAGCCGGCGCATGGTGGTGGTGACCGAGGTGCCCAGAGAGTCTGTGATCTGGTAGGAGATCTTGTAGAGGTAGGGTTGGACATCCTTCAGGCTGGTGTCAAAAACATTGTCCACCTCAGACTGGGTGGGCATTTTGGGGAGGTACTCGTGGCGGTTCATCACCTCCACGATGTTGATGATCTTCTCACAGAGCTTCTCCCCCACCTTCTCCCGGCAGATCTGCCGCTCCTGCTCGTTGGCCAAGTTCACCACGTTCACCTTGATGGTCCACAGCTCCCAGGGGATACACTCATCTGAGAAAGGCCAACGAGATTTCTTCTTCTGGTAGAACTCCAAGGAGATCTGCCCCATCCCATCACTGCCTGAGCTGCGCAGGGCGTCCTGCAACCAGAGAAAGGGGCTCCACTCAGCTGGAGGAGAGAAACCAACCCTGGGAAACCAGCTGGTCTAACACAGGAAGGGACCTGGAGAGCTCATCAGGGGTTGGGAGGGACCTCCAGAGCTCATCGGGGGTTGGGGGGGGACCTGGAGAGCTCATCGGGGGTTGGGGGGGGACCTGGAGAGCTCATCGGGGGTTGGGGGGGACCTCCAGAGCTCATCGGGGGGTTGGGGGGGGACCTGGAGAGCTCATCGGGGGTTGGAAGGGACCTCCAGAGCTCATCAGGGGTTGGGGGGGGGACCTCCAGAGCTCATCGGGGGTTGGGGGGGGACCTCCAGAGCTCATCGGGGGTTGGGGGGGGACCTCCAGAGCTCATCGGGGGTTGGGGGGGACCTCCAGAGCTCATCGGGGGTTGGGGGGGACCTCCAGAGCTCATCAGGTCCAACCCCCCTGCCCAAGCAGCTCCCCAGCTCATTGCACAGGTTGGTCCAGATGGGGCTGGAATCTCTCCAGAGAAGAATCAGAGAAGGTTCTGGGTTGGGAGGGACCCCAAGGGTCCCAGAGCTCCAACCCCCTGCCACAGGCAGGGACACCAACCTCAGGCCTGGAGCTACACAAGGTTGCCCAGGGCCCCATCCAACCTGGCCTTGGACACCCCCAGGCACGGGGCACCCACCCCCTCTCTGGGCAGCCCCTTCCCCTCCCAACCCCCGATGGGCTCTCCAGGTCCCTCCCAAGCCCTGATGAGCTCTGGAGGTCCCTCCCAAGCCCTGTGCCCCTGATCCCTTACCTTGAACTCCCCCACAGCCTTCCGCAGGGCCCCGGTCCAGCTCCTCAGAGGAGACTCGTACGTAGGCGAAGTCGATGAAGTCGCAGTCCACGTCCTGGGTGCCCACGGTGCCGATGGAGTAGGTGCCCTCCTTCTTGTAGTGGAACTTGCCGGGTGCTGCGGTGCAGCAGGACGGTGTGGAGCACGGCCAGCATGGCCTCCTCCACCTGCCGGGCCTCCACCGACACCTCCAGCACCTCAGCACGGCAGTTCATGGCAGGGGGCAGCTCTGGGCTGGGTGGGAGGCTGGGGGCAGCTCTGGGCTAACTGGGAGGCTGGGGGCAGCTCTGGGCTAACTGGGAGGCTGGGGGGCAGCTCTGGGCTAACTGGGAGGCTGGGGGCAGCTCTGGGCTAACTGGGAGGCTGGGGGCAGCTCTGGGCTAACTGGGAGGCTGGGGGCAGCTCTGGGCTGGGCACAGTGCTGGGGGCAGCTCTGGGCTGGGTGGGAGGCTGGGGGCAGCTCTGGGATGGGTGGGAGGCTGGGGGCAGCTCTGGGCTGGGTGGGAGGCTGGGTGCTCCGGGCTGGGCACGATGCTGGGTGCAGCTCTGGGCTGGCCGGGATGCTGGGTGCTCTGGGATGGGCAGGATGCTGGGTGCTGTGGGGAGAGGGTAGGGGGTGTTGGGGGTGGAGGGGGTTTGCTGTGCTCCTGGGTGGGCAGCAGCACCCCTACCAACCCCATTACCCACCCCTTGGGGAGCCTTGTGTCTCAGGGTGGGGACACCCCCCCCCTTCACATGGAGCCATGTGTCCCAGTCCTGGTCCAGGTCCCCCCCCCTCCCCAAATCTGGGAAAGCCCCAGACCCTTCTCAGCCCCTGGCCTCTCCCTGTCCAGGGCCCTGGCCCCCCACACCCCTCTGGGGTCCTCTTCACCCCCTCCTGGCCCCCCTCACCCCCCCAGTCTCTTGTCACCCCTCTGGGGTCCCACTCACCCCACCAGGGTCTCCCTCACCCCTCCTGGCCCCTTCACACCCCCGGGGTCCCACTCACCCCCCTGGCCCCCCCATCACCCCTCCTGGCCCACTCACCCCCCCTGGCCTTCTCACCCCCTCTGAGGTCCTGGTCCTTTCACCCCCTGCTGCTCCCTCACCCCTCCAGCCCCCCTCGCCCCATCCCAGGTCCCGGCCTCCTCACCCCTCTGGGGTCCCACTCACCTCTCCTGGCCCCCTCACCCCCCTCCCGGGCCCGCTGCCCCCTCACTTCCCCCACTGCCCCCTCACCTCCTCCCAGTCCCGGTCCTGGCCCCCCTCCGCTGACCCCTCACCCCCTGGCCCCCTCACCCAGTCCCAGACTGGCTGCCCCCTTACCCCCCCCCCCTTACCCCAGTGTTGCCCTCTCACCCTCACACCTCCCAGTCCTGGACCCCCTCGCTGCCCCCCTCACCTCTCCAGACCCCCTCACCAGGTCCTGCTGCCCCTTCGCCCTTCCCGGTCCCCCCCGCTGTCCCCTCACCCCTCCCAGTCCCGGTGCCCCCGCGCTGCCCCCTCACCCCTCCGGCCCCCTCACCCTGTCCCGGACCCGCTGCCCCTTCACCCCCTCACCCCTCCCGGTCCTCACCCCCCCCCGTTGCCCCCCTCACCCTCAGCCCTCACCGCTCCCGGTCCCGCTGCCTCCTCACCCCCCCACTGTCCCCTCACCCCCTCCCGGTCCCCTCACCCGGTCCCGGTGCTCCCTCACCCTCCCGGCCCCCCACACTGCTCCCTCACCCCCTCCGGTCCCCTCACCCCTCCCGGCCCCCCTCCGTTGCCCCCTCACCGCTCCCAGTCCCGCTGCCCCCTCACCCCTCACCCCTCCCGGTCCCGGATCCCCCCCCGCTGCCCCCTCACCGCCCCATTGCTCCCTCATCCGCGCCCCCCGCTGCCCCCTCACCCCTCCAGACCCCTGACCCGGTCCCGGTCCCGGTGCTCCCTCACCCTCTCGGCTCCCCCCACTGCCCCCCTCACCCCCTCCGGCCCCCTCAGCCCTCCCGGTCCCAGTCCCGCGGCCCCCTCACCCCCCCGCTGCCCTCTCGGCCCTCCAATGCCCCATCACCCGGCCTCCCCCCCTGCCCCCTCACCCCTCCAGCCCCCTCACCGCCCCAGTGCTCCCTCACCGCCCCTCCCCGCTGCCCCCTCACCCCTCCGGCCCCCCTCACCCGGCCCCCCCCGCTGCCCCCTCACCCCTCCCGGCCCCAGCCCCCCCCCCCGCTGCCCCCCTCACCCCCTCCCGGCCCCCCCCGCCGCCCCCTCACCCTTCCCGGTCCCGCTGCCCCTCACCCGGTCCCGCTCACCGCCCGGGCCCGACCATCTGACAGCGAGGGGGAGGGCAGTGGAGCAGCCCATCTACGTACGAGAGGGGGGGGTCGGGACGCACCATCTCCTACCGAAACGCCCCCATCTCCCGCAGCAGCAACGCGCTGCCCCGCCTCGCACCTCTCATCGTTAAACCCGCGCTCGAGGTGCCGGTTCCGGCCGCGGCGCGGCTGCGGGAGCAAAACCCCGGCCCTGCTTCCCGCCCGTCCTCCCCCATCTCGCCGGCGGTTTGGTTCGTTCCGGGAGGAGGGCACGCAGAGCTGGGCCTCCCGTGGCGCAGAGCGGCGCGCTTCCTGGAGGGGCGCCTGGCTGCGTAGCGCCCCCTGTCGGGCTGGAGGCTCCGCTGCGGTGCTGCAGGGCGGCTGGGGGTCTGGTGACCCCGGTGACCCCGGTGACCCCGCTGACCCCGCTGACCCCCGGTGACCCCGCTGACCCCCGCTGACCCCGGTGACCCCGGACGGGGCGACACGGCCACGGGGGACACGAGGAAAGCGTGGGGGTGGGGGCACAGGGACCACCACTGTGGGGATGGGGGGGACAGGGGACTGGGACAGAGGGACACGGGGACAGGGGACAGGGGGATGGGGGACAGGGGGACAGGGGGATGAGGGGCAGGGGGACAGTGGGGCAGGGGGGATGGGGGGACAGGGGGACAGGGGACAGGGTGACAGGGGCACAGGGGACAGGGTGACAGGGGCACAGGGGACAGGGGTACAGAGGGACAGGGACAAGGGGACAGGGGGACAGGGGACAGGGGGACATGGGGACAGGGGCACAGGGGACGGGGTACAGAGGGACAGGGACAAGGGGACAGGGGGACAGGGGACATGGGGACAGGGGGGACAGGGGGACATGGGGACAGGGGGACAGGGGGACATGGGGACAGGGGGCAGGGGGACAGGGGGGATGAGGGGCAGGGGGACAGGGACAGGGGGACAAGGGGCTGGGGGGCAGGGGGACAGGAGGACAGAGGGACGGGGGACAGGGGGATGGGGGACAGGGACACAGGGACACAGGGACAGGGACACAGGGGGACAGGGGGACGGGGGATAGGGACAGGGGGCTGGGGGACAGGGGGACAAGGCGATGGGGGACAGGGGGACAGAGGGACATGGGGACAGGGGGACATGGGGACAGGGGGCAGGGGGACAGGGGGCACAGGAACACGGGGACAGGGGGACAGGGGGAGGAGGGGCAGGGGGACAGGGGGACCCGGACACAGGGACAGGGGGACACGGGGACATGGGGACAGGGGGCACAGGAACATGGGGACAGGGGGACATGGGGACACAGGAACATGGGGTCAAGGGGACAGGGACAGGGGCACATGGGGATGGGGTGACAGGGGGATGGGGACAGAGGGACATGGGGACATGGGGATATGGGAACATGGGATGGGGCATGAGGACAAGGGGACATGGGCATGGGAATGGGGGGGCACATGGATATGAGGGGCAGGGGGACACAGGGACATG
>JAKCOX010000162.1:767203-801761 GCA_022605575.1 Laterallus jamaicensis coturniculus
GTGACCACACCAGCCTGGCCTGCCCCCCACCTAGGACCACCCACCTCATCCAAAGCACCCCAAACACCCCCTCATCCCCCCCCTACCCCCCCACCCCAGGGTTGGGCCCTGCTGACAGCCACGTCCCCGAGGCCGCTGGCGGGGAGGACGGACACACAGACACCCCGGTCACGCTTCCCAGTTATTTTGGGGAGGATAAATCAGGCAGGCAACAGGTGCTGGGCTGGAGGGGGGGGGTGAGGGGGGTGAGTGACAGTTCAAGGGCAGCAGCATGAGCAACGTGCAGCTCCAGCACACTGGCTGTCCCCAAAATCCCCCCCCTCCCTATTCCCACCCCTCCTCCCCCCTCCTTAAATCACCATGTATTAAATGGAGATGGGATTACAAGGAGGGGGGGACAGACACACAGACACACAAGGAGCCCCTCTGGCTGTACGTACAAGTTTATATACAGAAAATGGCCAAAGAAGGGCAAAAAAAGTATATATAAAGGGGAGGGGGGGGCAAGGTTGGGGGGTTGGGGGGGTCAGAGCCCCCCCCTCCCTTGCCCCCGCGCTCCCCACTCTGTACAGGATCTGGCCACTTGCTATTTACAAGGGGGGAGGGGGGTTTGTACAGGGGAGGAGGGAAGCACCGTGCTGGTGATGCACCCCCCCTCCAAGGGGTTATTTTTTGGGGGTGGGGGGGGGAAAAGGCACCGGGGCTGCTGTGTGGCTGCACCTGGTGCCATGAAGGCACATGAGGCACCTGGGTGTCCCCAAGGGGACCCAGGTATCCAAGGTGGGAGGGGCTGGGTAGCCCTGGAGGCGATCTGGGTAGCCCTGGGGGTGATCCAGGTGTCCCTGGGGATGATCTGGGCATCCCTGGGGATGATCTGGGCATCCCTGGGGGTGATCCAGGTGTCCCTGGGGATGATCTGGGCATCCCTGGGGGTGATCTGGGCATCCCTGGGGTGATCCAGGTGTCCCTGGGGATGATCTGGGCATCCCTGGGGACGATCTGGGCATCCCTGGGGTGATCTGGGCATCCCTGGGGGTGATCCAGGTGTCCCTGGGGATGATCTGGGCATCCCTGGGGGTGATCCAGGTGTCCCTGGGGATGATCTGGGCATCCCTGGGGTGATCTGAGCATCCCTGGGGTGATCTGAGCATCCCTGGGGGTGATCCAGGTGTCCCTGGGGATGATCTGGGCATCCCTGGGACGATCTAGGCACCCCTGGGGTGATCTGGGCATCCCTGGGGATGATCCAGATGTCCCTGCGGGCAATCTGGACATCCCTGAGGACAATTTGGGCATCCCTGGGGATGCTCCAGGTGTCCCTGGGAGCGATCTGGACATCCCTGGGGGTGATCTGGGCATCCCTGGGGCAATCTGGGCATCTCTGGGGACTATCCAGGTGTCCCTGGGGGAGATCTGGGCATCCCTGGGGGCAATCTGGGCATCCCCTGGGGCGATCCAGGTGTCCCTGGGGGTGATCTTGGCCTCCCTGGGGCAATCTGGGCATCTCTGGGGACTATCCAGGTGTCCCTGGGGGCAATATGGGCATCCCTGGGGCGATATAGGCATCCCTGGGGCGATATGGGCACCCCTGGGGATGATCCAGATGTCCCTGGGGATGATCTGGGCATCCCTGGGGGAAATCTGGACATCCCTGAGGACAATTTGGGCATCCCTGGGGATGCTCCAGGTGTCCCCTGGGAGCGATCTGGGCATCCCTGGGGGTGATCTGGGCGTCCCTGGGGCAATCTGGGCATCTCTGGGGACTATCCAGGTGTCCCTGGGGGCAATATGGGCACCCTTGGGGTGATCTGGGCATCCCTAGGGATGATCCAGGTGTCCCTGGGGGCAATCTGGGCATCCCTGGGGAAGCTCCAGGTGTCCCTGAGGGTGATCTGGGCATCCCTGGGGACTATCCAGGTGTCCCTGGGCATGATCTGAGTGTCCCTGGGGATGATCCAGGCATCCCCAGGGTGGGGATGATCCAGGCATCCCCAGGGTGGGGAATCAGAGGCTAGTGGCAGCCCCCCAACCCCAAATCCACCTCCCCACCGTGGCTGGGGGGGGGGAGATGGGGGTTGATCTTAGAAGGGCAGCGTGTCCATGAAGATCTTGTCCACGATGGGGGGTGGTGGCACCAGGTCCTCCAGCTTCAGGTAGAAGATGCGCTGGAGGCCCTGGGTGCAGAGGCTGCGCAGCTCGGGCAGCTTGCCCAGCAGCTTGGAGAGGCAGCTGGGGCGGGTGGGCTCGGCCCCTGCTGCTGCCACGTGGTCCTTGAGGCAGCTCACGATGCGGTTCTGCAGCTCCTCAACCCGCCTGGCTTCCTTCAGCCCGTGGCGGTCTGGTGGGAGGGGAACAGGAGGCCTGAGGCCAGGGGGATGGCCAGGGGGTGGGGGGGGAAAGGGGCAGTGAGGGGTGAGGGGGAAGGGGCAGTGAGGGGTGGGGGGAAAGGGGCAGTGAGGGGTGAGCTGGGGGGGAAAGGGGCAGTGAGGGGTGAGGGGGAAGGGGCAGTGAGGGGTGAGCTGGGGGGGGTGGGGGGAAAGGGGCAGTGGAGGGGGGGAAGGGGCAGTGAGGGGTGGGGGGAAAGGGGCAGTGAGGGGTGAGCTCAGGGGGGGAAGGGGCAGTGGGGGGTGAGCTGGGGGGGAAGGGGGAAAGGGGCAGTGGGGGGGTGGGGGGAAAGGGGCAGTGAGGGGTGAGCTGGGGGGGGAAAGGGGCAGTGGGATGGGGGAAGGGGCAGTGAGGGGTGAGCTGGGGGGGTGGGGGGGAAAGGGGCAGTGAGGGGTGAACTGGGGGGGTGGGGGAAAGGGGCAGTGAGGGGTGGGGGGAAAGGGGCAGTGAGGGGTGAGCTGGGGGAAAGGGGGGAAAGGGGCAGTGGAGGGGGGAAAGGGGCTGTGAGGGGTGAGGAGAAGGGGGCAGTGAGGGGTGGGGGGAAAGGGGCAGTGAGGGGTGAGCTGGGGGCGTAGGGGGAAAGGGGCAGTGAGGGGTGGGGGGAAAGGGGCAGTGAGGGGTGAGCTGGAGGGGTGGGGGGGGAAAGGGCAGTGAGGGGAGGGGGGAAAGGGGCAGTGAGGGGTGAGCTGGGGGGGGTGGGGGGGAAAGGGGCAGTGAGGGGTGATCTGGGGGGGGGAAGGGTCAGTGGGGGGTGATCTGGGGGTCTGACCTGTGATGATGACGAGGGCGGCGAGGCAGGAGAAGGAGGGCACATCGACGTTCATCGCGCTGCAGGCTGTGGGAGAACTCCAGGATGGCGTCGATCCACTCACCGAAGCCCCGCACGCACTGCAGCCGGTGCAGCACCACCCCGTTGCAGAAGATGAGCTTCCCTTCCTCTGGCTTGGAGCTGTGGGTACAACCCCACGTCAAACCCACCCAGCACAACCCCAGGCTAAACAACCTCCACGTCAAACCCACCCAGCACAACCTCACAACACCCCCCCCAGCACAACCCCACAACAAACCAACCCCATCACAACCCCACATCAAACCCACCCAGCACATCCCCAGGCTAAACACCCCCCCATCACAACCCCATGTCAACTCCACCCTGTCACAACCCCATGTCAACCCCCCCCAGCACAACCCCAGGCTAAACAACCCCCCATGTCAACCCCTCCCATCACAACCCCACGATATCCCCCCCAGCACAACCCCACGACAAACCCTCCTGCAGCACAACCCCATGTCAACCCCCCCCCCAACCCCACCCCATGTCAACCCCCCCATCAACCCCACGTCAAACCAACCCCATCACAACCCCATGTCAAACCCTCCCATCACAACCCCACATCAAACCCACCCCATGTCAAACCCACCCATCACAACCCCACATCGAAGCCCCCAGCACAACCCCACGTCAACCCCCCCCAGCACAACCCCATGACAAACCAACCCCAGCACAACCCCATGTCAAACCCACCCTGTCACAAACCCATGTCAACACCCCCCCATCACAACCCCAGGTCAACACCCCCCCATCACAACCCCACATCAACCCCCCCAACAACCCCACATCAACACTGCCTTGTCACAACCCCATATCAATCCCCCCCGTCACAACCCTACATCGACCCTGCCCGTCACAACCCTAAGTCAACTCCCCCCCTGTCACAACCCCACATCAACTCCCCCCCCATCACAATCCCATATCAAACCCACCCCATGTCAAACCAACCCCATCCCAACACACATCAAACCCACCCCATCCCAACCCCCCCATCACAACCCCAGGTCAACCCCCATCCCCATGTCCAACCCCATCACAACCCACCCCATGTCAATCCCCTGCCCCCATCAAATCAACCCCATCCCAACCCCATGTCAAACCAACCCCATCCCAACATCAAACCCACCCCATGTCAACCCTCCCCATCACAACCCCATGTCAACCCCCTGCCATGTCACCCCCTGTCCCCATCACAACCCCACATCAAACCCACCCCATCACAATCCCAGCTCAAAGCAACCCTATCACAACCCCAGGTCAAACCCCCCCATCCCAACCCCAGGTCAAACCCACCCCATGTCAATCCCCTGCCCCCATCAAACCAACCCCATCACAACCCCAGGTCAAACCAACCCCATCCCAACCCCATATCAAACCAACCCCATCACAACCCCCATGTCAAACCAACCCCATCCCAACCCCACATCAAACCCACCCCATCCCAACCCCAGGTCAACCCCCATCCCCATGTCAAACCAACCCCATCCCAACCCCTCATCAAACAATCCCAGGTCAAACCATCCCCATCCCAACCCCACATCAAACCAACCCCATCCCAACTCCAGGTCAACCCCCCATCCCCATGTCAAACCCACCCCATCACAATCCCAGGTCAAACCAACCCCATCCCAACTCCAGGTCAACCCCCCATCCCCATGTCAAACCAACCCCATCCCAACCCCACATCAAACCCACCCCATCACAATCCCAGGTCAAACCAGCCCCATCCCAACCCCACATCAAACAATCCCAGGTCAAACCAACCCCATCCCACCCCCTCATCAAACAATCCCAGGTCAAACCAGCCCCATCCCAACCCCACACCAACCCTTCCCATCCCAACCCCAGTCTCCCCACCACACCAGACCGGCGCTCACCGGTACGCCAGGCGCAGGATGAAGAGCTCCAGGAAGGCCGACTCCAGCAGCAGGTCCTGGTCCTCCCTGGGCAGCTCGCTGAAGCCCTGGATCTTCTCCGCCCACTTGCGGATCACGTCCATGGAGCCCGTCAGCAGGTCATAGAACTGCTGCACGTCCACAGAGTCCTCCTTCTCCAGCCGGCACGGCGCCGACTCCTGGAACTGCCGGGGAGGAGGGAGAAATGAGGGAAGGGGGGGAAATTAGGGGAGGGGGGGGGAATTAGGGAAGGGGGGGGAAATTAGGGAAGGGGGGGGAAATTAGGGGAGGGGGGGGAAATTAGGGGAGGGGGGAGGAATTAGGGAAGGGGGGAGAAATTAGGGAAGGGGGGAGGAAATTAGGGAAGGGGGGGAAATTAGGGAAGGGGGAGGAAATTAGGGAAGGGGGGGAAATTAGGGAAGGGGGGAAATTAGGGAAGGGGGGGAAATTAGGGAAGGGGGGGAAGGAGGGAGAAATTAGGGAAGAAGGGAGAAATTAGGGAAGGGGGGAAGGAGGGAGAAATTAGGGAAGGGGAGGAAGGAGGGAGAAATTAGGGAAGGGGGAAGGAATTAGGGAAGGAGGGAGAAATTAGGGAAGGAGGGGGAAATTAGGAAGGAGGGGGAAATTAGGGAAGGGAGGGGAAGGAGGGAGAAATTAGGGAAGGGGGGAGAAATTAGGGAAGGGGAGGAAGGAGGGAGAAATTAGGGAAGGGGGGAAGGAGGGAGAAATTAGGGGAGGGGGGAGAAATTAGGGAAGGGGGGAGAAATTAGGGAAGGAGGGAGAAATTAGGGGAGGGGGGAGAAATTAGGGGAGGAGAGAGAAATTAAGGGAGGGGGGAGAAATTAGGGGCGAGAGGGAAGGGGGAGAAATGAGGGAAGGGGGAGAAATGAGGGAAGGGGGGAGGAATTAGGGAAGGGGGAGAAATTAGGGACGGGGGTAGAAATTAGGGGAGGGGGGAGAAATTAGGGGAGGGGGGAGAAATTAGGGGAGGGGGGAGAAATTAGGGGAGGGGGGAGAAATTAGGGGAGGGGGGGAAGGAGGGAGAAATTAGGGAAGGAGGGGTCTGGATTTGGCCCTGGCACAGCCCCCCCCAGGGAGGGTTTGGGGGGGTAGCACTGGTCCTACCTTGGAGTAGTCGAGCTTGGTGGCGCTGGGGATGGAGTCGATGTGTGCCCTCACCAGGGAGGTGATGAGGCTGACAGGGGACGTGTCCGGGGGCTGTTTGGGTTTGGAGGGCAGCCTGCCCCGACGCCCCTTCAGGCTGTCAGTCCGGACCACTGCAGGGAGGGACGTGTGATGAGCGCGGCCGTCCTCAGCTCAGCCAGGCGGGGAGCAAAGTGGGGACCCTTTCTCGCCTCACCCACATTGGGACCCCCTCCCCACCCCCAGGATGGGATGCAGGTACCTTCTTTGACCATGCCAACAGCCAGGCACTTCTGGAAGCGGCAGAACTGGCAGCGGTTCCTCCTCCTCTTGTCCACGGGACAGTCCTTGTTGGCCAGGCAGATGTACTTGGCGTTCTTCTGCACCGTGCGCTGCAGGCAGGGAAGGAGCGGCCCCAGCTCAGCCCCTGGGGCGCTGAGCCACCCAACAAAAGCCCTTCTGTCCTCCCCCTGCCTCCCTCTCCAACCCAGCATCCGGCTCCACGTCCGTGGGGAGGCCTCCCCCCGAGGTTGGGGGTGGGGGGGCCACGCTTCCCTTCCTCCCTTCCCTTGCCTTTCATCGGGGTGACCCGCAAGCATCCCCCCGCTGCCCCAGAGCATGCTGGGAATATCCCGGTAGCAAGCCTAAGGGGAAGCCCTCCCTCCTTTCCCCTCTCCCCCTCCTCATCCTCACCTTGAAGAAGCCCTTGCAGCCCTCGCAGGTGCGCACGCCGTAGTGCTGGCAGGACGCGTTGTCCCCGCAGACGGCGCAGCGACCCTCGCCCGCCCCGGGGCTGCGCGCCTTGGCCGGGCTCAGCGCTGGCCCCTCCAGCAGCGGCGAGGTTGGGGGGGCCAGGGGCAGCCCAGCAAACCCCCCTGGGGAGCCCTGAGCCAGGGTAAAGGCCTCTGTGTCCAGCAACCGTGGGTCCAGGCGGGGTGAAGGGCCCGGCTGCCCCTTTAGGGTCCCCGGGGACCCGCCGGGGCTGGGTGCTGGGGTGCTGAAGGTGAAGAAGGGGGGCTGTGACCCACCCCCTTTAACTGGCTCAGCCCAGGGGCGCCCACCCTCGTAGTTCGGCGGGGGGGGAGTAGGCCCCAAAGGAGCTCTCCCAGCCCGCTGCCTGGGGAGGCTGGAAGGCCGGCGTAGCGGGCGAGGGGATGGAGCAGGGGCTGCCATAACAGTCCGAGCCGCTGGAGGAGAGGGTCTCATCCGGCTGCCCACCGAAGGCGCCGGGGGTAGCAGCCGTAGACCTGGAAGTCCTCCAGCTTGAAGGCGGCGGTGGGCTGGCTGCCGGCTGGCAGCTGGTAGAGGAAGGCGTCGAACTCCCCGGCGTAGCCCTCCATGAAGGTGCTGAAGCTGGGCAGGGCGGGGGCAGCTGCCAGGTCGGCTCCTGCCACCTCCATGGGGAAGCGCCCGGCCTCGGGGCTGAGCAGCTCGGCTGGGTAGCGCTCACAGGGGCCGGTGCCCAGCGTGCCGTACTGCGCCTGGATGCAGGGCATCTCTGTGGGGAAAGAGGAGAGTCAAGGCTGGGGACCCCACCACTGGGTCCATATACACCCACCCACCCAGCATCCAGGGGAGATGAACCACGGGGGGCTGGGGACCCCACCACTGGGTCCACATACACCCACCCACCCAGCATCCAGGGGAGATGAACCATGGGGGGGCTGGGGACCCCACCACTGGGTCCATATACACCCACCCACCCAGCGTCCAGGGGAGATGAACCCCAGGGGGCTGGGGACCCCACCACTGGGTCCACACAAACCCCCACCCCCCCCCCAACTTCTAGGGGAGATGAACCCCAGGGGGCTGGGGACCCCACCACTGTGCCCACACAAACCCACCCACCCAGCTTCTAGGGGCGATGATCCATGGGGGGCTTCCCCAGGATCCCCCTCGCAGGCAGCTGGGGCTGGACCCAGACCCCCAGGGGTGCTGGCTGCCCCTGTTGTCCCCAGGAAAGGTCACACCGCAGCCAATGGGTGCAAAGGACATTCCCCAAAACGCTGGCTTAGCAAAGAGGCCGAAAGGGAAGGAGGGAGGAATGCAGCCAGTGGATTCCCAAGCCCTGGGCTGGACTGGGGAAGCCAGAGCCAGGGTTGAACTGGGGCTTGAGAGTCCCATTTCCACCCCCACCCCCCCCCCACTACCACCCATTTCAGAGCCTTTGGGAAGCAGCAAAGGCAGCCAGACCTGCTGGGTGCAGGGGGAGAGGAGCCCACTCCCACTGTCCCCACAGCCCCCAGTCCCGTAGGGCACGGATCGAGCCGTGACAGGAGTGCCAGGTCCAGCTGAAAGCCAAGCCAGGAGTGCCCCTGATGGCAAGATGATAATGTCATTCATCTCCCAGACCTTTAAAGGTCACCCCGTGCCTGTGTGCCGCCGCGGCCCCGGCACACAACCAACTGCCAGCTCACCCGCCAAGCCCCCCCCGGCTTCCCCCAGCCAAGTCTGGGGGAGCTTTTGCTGGTGCCCAGTAAACCAATCCCCACCCAGGGAGCTGGGTTTAAAAATACCCAGCGTGGGTCCAACCTTGGCACCCGTTGAGGTGGCACCAACCCACTGCCACTCCCGGTGCCGCCAAGGACTGACCGGGGTTGTGCCAGGGTCTGGGGCTGTGGGGATGGGGACCCCCTGCCCCAGTTGCCCCAGTTTGCAGCTGGAGGGCGCGGGGACCGTGCTGGGGATGGGGTGGTGGGGAACACCAGCTCTGGCAGTGGCAGGATCTTCCGTGCTGGCATGCAAATCCTGGCTGTGCCATGCAAAGCCTCCACCCTTCCCACCATCCTGGTGGCGTAGCCACTTCCTTATCCCAGTGCTTTTGGGTGTCCCCCCCCCACCTTGCCACAACACCCCCCACAGCCCCTTCCAAGGGACCAGGTCCCCGTGCTGCCCACAGCCAAGCAGGAATGGCAGCATCCTCAGTGCCATGCCCAGGCCTGGAGGTTGGTGGCAGCTGCTGGCACTGGGCCCTGGGTGTGCAGGAGCAGCCGGCAGCGCCAGAGGGGGGGTGTGGGCATGGAGGGGGGGGGGGCACTAACGCTGCCCACCCCCCTGCCTGCACCTGCTGCTTTGCCTCACCAAAACACAAGCATTGCCAGGCCTGGGTGGGTGGGGGGCTGCCTGCCCAGCGATGCCCACCCCCGGTGTGGCTGGCGCCTGTCCCACATGGCAATGCCCATGCCCAGGGCTGCTGGGGCAATGCCCAGGTTGGGGGATGGCTCTGAGCCCCCCCCACACCAGTTCATAGCTCTCCACCCGGTAGGGGGGTCCCGGCTCCGGGGATCAGCCCAGCCCTGGCCCCGCAGCCCGGTAGGGCCGAGCTCTCCCTGGTGCCACCGGGTACCCCGACGCCCAGCCCCGCACGGCACACGCTGCCAGCCCTTCCACCGGCACCCCCGGCTCTCCCTCCGGTGCCCCCGGGACACCCGACCCCACGCACTTTGCTGGACGCCCTGAGCCCCGGGTGCGTCCGGGACATCCGAATCGATTCCCCCTTCCCGGGACACCGGGACACCCGACCCGGCTCCCTCCGGTGTCACCAGGACAGCCGGTCCTCCCCGGTGCCACCGGGATGCCCGATCCCCGAGCACTTCGCAGGACGTCCGCTGCCCTGAGCCTCCGGTGCCACCGGGACTCCCAGCTCCCCCCGGTGCCACCGGGTCATCCGAATCGATTCCCTGTCCCCGTGCCACCGGGACGCCCGACCCGGCTCCTCCCGGTGCCACCGGCACTCCCGGCTCTCCCCACAGTGCCACCGGGACGCCTGACCCGGCTCCCCCCGGTGCCACCGGGTCATCCGAATCGATTCCCTGTCCCCGTGCCACCGGGACGCCCGACCCAGCTCCTCCCGGTGCCACCAGGTCATCCCAATCGATTCCCTCTCTCCGTGCCACTCGGACACCCGACCCGGTTTCTCCCCGGTGCTACCGGGACTCCCGGCTCCCCCCGGTGCCACCGGGACATCCGAATCGATTCCCTGTCCCCGTGCCACCGGGACGCCCGACCCAGCTCCTCCCGCGGTGCCACCGTCACTCCGGACCCCGAACACTTCACCCTCCACCACCCCCCCCGGGGACCCCCGCACCGCTTGATCCCCGCACCCCCCATTTCAAGCGAGACCCCTCCCCACTCCTCCCCCCCATCCCACCCTGCTGCCAGCGGGACCCTTCCCCAGTGCCCTCCCACCCCTCAACCCCCATCCCCTCGGGGACATCCCCCCCCCTCCCCTCCGTGCTTCCCGCATCCCTCCGGTCCCCGCATCCCCGGGGCCGCTCGTACCCGGGTGCCGGCGCTGGCTGGGGGGGGTGAGGGGGGGATGTGGGGGGGTCCCTCTCCGCTGCCGCCGCCGCCGCTGCGCCGGGCTCCGCCGGGCTCCGGCCCCGCCACTACATTCTCTTAAGCGCTCGGTGACGCGCGGGGCGGCGCGCGGGCCCGTGACGCACGGCGGCGCGGGGGGGGGGGTGGGGAGGGAGGGGGAGGGGGGGCGGTTCCGGCGGGGGCGCGGCCGTGACGCACGAGGGGTTCCATTGACGCAACCGCGGCGCCCGCGCTAAAAATACCGCGCGAGGCCCCGGCTAAAAATAGAGCGGGCGCTCCCCCCCCCCCTCCCCCCCCCTCCTTCCCCCCCTCTCTCCTTCCTCCCCCCCCTCAGCCTCTGCCGGGGCCACCGCCGGGGGAAGGGAGAGCAGCGGGAGGGGAGGTCCCCGGTGGGTACCCCGCTGCTGTCACCGCTGGTGTCTCCATCCCCGGTGTCCTCTCGGTGCCCCTCCCCCCCTCTCCGGTGCACCCTCGGTACCGATAACTCCTGTGCGCCCCCTCTCTGGTGCCCCCTCGGTGCTGGCATCCCCGGTGCTCCCCTCCCCGGTGCCCCCTCGGTGCTGGCATCCCCGGTGCCCCCCTTCTCCGGTGCCCCCTTGGTACCGATACCGCCCGTGCTGGCATCCCCGGTGCCCCCTTCTCTGGTGCCCACTCGGTGCCGGCATCCTCTGTGCCCCCCCCTCTCCGGTGCCCCCTCGGTGTTGGCATCCCCGGTGCTCCCCCTCTCCGGTGCCCCCTTCTCCGGTGCCCTCTCGGTGCCGGCATCCTCCGTGCCCCCCCCCTTTCCGGTGCCCCCTCGGTACCGATACCGCCTGTGCTGGCATCCCCGGTGCCCCCCTCTCCGGTGCCCCCTCGGTGCCAGCATCCCCGGTGCCGGTATCCCCGGTGTTCCCACAGTGACGCTACCTCCGGTGCCCATGTCCTCAGTGCGAACAACCCTGGTGCCCCCCATCCCCGGTGACCCCCATCCCCGGTGATCCCCATCCCCGGTGACCCCATCCCCGGTGACCCCTTGGTGCTGGCATCCCCGGTGCCCCCCTCTCCGGTGCCCCCTATCCCTGGTGCCCCCCATCCCCGGTGCCCCCCATCCCCGGTGTCTCCTATCCCTGCTGCCCCCTCGGTGCTGGCATCCCCGGTGCCCCCCATGCCCAGTGCCCCCCATTCCCGGTGATCCCTTCGTGCTGACATCCCCGGTGCCCCCCTCTCCGGTGACCCCCATCCCCGGTGCCCCCCATCCCCAGTGCCCCCCTCTCCGGTGCCCCCCATCCCCGGTGCTCCCTTGGTGCTGGCATCCCCGGTGCCCCCCTCTCCGGTGCCCCCCATTCCCGGTGCTCCCTTGGTGCTGGCATCCCCAGTGCCCCCCATCCTCAGTGCGCCCCTCTCCGGTGCCCCCTCATCCCCGGTGCCCCCATCCCCGGTGTCTCCTATCCCTGCTGCCCCCTCGGTGCTGGCACCCCCGGTGCCCCCCTCTCCGGTGCCCCCTATCCCTGGTGCCCCCCATCCCCGGTGCCCCCCATCCCCGGTGTCTCCTATCCCTGCTGCCCCCTCGGTGCTGGCATCCCCGGTGCCCCCATGCCCAGTGCCCCCCATCCCCAGTGCCCCCCATCCCCGGTGACCCCTTGGTGCTGACATCCCCAGTGCCCCCCTCTCCGGTGCCCCCCATCCCCGGTGTCTCCTATCCCTGCTGCCCCCTCGGTGCTGGCATCCCCGGTGCCCTCCATCCCCAGTGCTCCCTTGGTGCTGGCATCCCCGATGCCCCCCTCTCCGGTGCCCCCTATCCCTGGTGCCCCCCATCCCCGGTGCCCCCTATCCCCGGTGTCTCTTATCCCTGCTGCCCCCTCGGTGCTGGCATCCCCGGTGCCCCCCATCCCCACTGCCCCCCATCCCCGGTGATCCCTTGGTGCTGACATCCCCAGTGCCCTCCTCTCCGGTGCCCCCCATCCCTGCTGCCCCCTCGGTGCTGGCATCCCCGGTGCCCCCCTCTCCGGTGCCTCCCATCCCCAGTGCCCCCCATCCCCGGTGACCCCTTGGTGCTGGCATCCCCGGTGCCCCCCTCTCCGGTGCCCCCTATCCCCGGTGCCCCCCATCCCCGGTGCTCCCTTGGTGCTGGCATCCCCGGTGCCCCCCCCTCCGGTGCCCCCTATCCCTGGTGCCCCCCCATCCCCGGTGCCCCCCATCCCCGGTGCCGCTGTTCCCGGGGCTCTCCCGGTGCCCAGCTCCCCTCTGAGCCGGTATCTCAGCGTACCCGGGACCCTCCGGACTCTTCCCGTTCGGTGCCTGGGTGCGGGAGGGAAACACACGCCAGGGTCTCACCCTGGGTCAGCCCCCCCCCCCCCCCCTTCTTCCCCTCTCCCCGGTGAGACCCCGCTTCCCCCCACCCCGCCCGGTCCCCGCGGGGAGACCCTGGCCGGGGCGATGGAAAGAGCGGCGGCTGCTGGCGGGCGCCCAGCGCCGGGAACACCGCCCGCGGGCTGGAAAGATGAGCTCAGCCCGTGCGGGGCCGGGCCAGCCCGGCGGGAGGCTGACGGACGGACGGGGAGGGAACCGGTTCCCCCACCCCCGGGACCCGCTTTTCCCGGGGGGGGCGAATCTTGATGGGGGGGGGGGGGGGGAGACCCCCGGTCCGGCAGCTCCGTTAGTGTCACCCCCGCTAATGCCACCCGGGTGCCAGCCCTGGGCAATGCCCCCCCGTTGGTGTCCCCCTCCTGTTAGTGCCCCCCCCCCCCTCCGTTAGCGTCCCCCCCCCTCCCGTTCGTGCCCCCCCCCCCCCCCGGTGCCGCCGTATCCCGGGAGCCGCAGCCCGCGCCGGGGATGGGGGGGGGGGGGGGTCGGGCATTAGTCCATCCCCGAGGCGTGGGGGCGGCACGGCGGGGTCCGAGCCAGGGTAGGAGCTGCAGGGACCCCCACCCCCCACCCCGCCCCCCTCCAGCTCCAGGACCCTGCCCGGTTTCCCGGGACACCCCCGGCCCCGCAGGGAGCGGCCAGGAGGGAATCCCGGCACCGGGGGGAGGCGGGGGAGCGGCAGCCGGAGTCTGGGGGTACCGGAGGTGGAGGGCCGGGGCCGGGGGGGCGTCACCGCCCCCTCCCCACCCCCCCCGTTACCTCACTCCGGCCCCAGGTCCCGGCCCCGCGCGCAGCCCGCCCCAGGCGGGGGCCCCCCGTGACGTCACACCTGGCTGCTGACGTACTCGGGATCCCGAGGTATCACCGGGGACGCCCCCGCGGGGATCTCCCCTCCCCCGCCATCGGTTGGGATTTACCGGGGTCCCCGCAGCCCCGGGACCGGTCCCGGGGCTCGTCCCGGGGCTGCTGCAAAGCGGGGGAAACCGGGGGCGGGTGGTGCCTGCCCCGTGCTGGGCTGCGGCAGCGGCCGGTGCTAACCGGGGGCACAGCCCTGCGGCAGGGGCAGGCCGGGGGGCACGGGGCTGTCGGGGGTCCTGGCGCTATTGGGGGGTCCTGGGGCTGTTGGAGGTCTGGGGGTTCTGGGGGTCCCAGGGGGTGTTGAGGGTCCCAGCACTGTCAGGGGTCGTGGGACTGTTGGGGGTCCTGGGGCTGTTGGGGGCCCTGGGGCTTCTGGGGGTCCCAGGGGAGTTGAGGGTCCCAGCACTGTCAGGAGTCCTGGGGCTGTTGGGGGTCCTGGGGCTGTTAGGGGTTCTGGTGCTATTGGGGGTCCTGGCACTGTTGGGGGTCCTGGGGCTTCTGGGGGTCCCAGGGGTGTTGAGGGTCCCAGCACTGTCAGGGGTTCTGGGGCTGTTGGGGGTCCTGGGGCTGTTGGGGGTCTGGGGGTTGTTGGGGGTCCTGGCACCCTTGGGGGTCCTGGGGCTTCTGGGGGTCCCAGGGGAGTTGAGGGTCTCAGCACTGTCAGGAGTCCTGGGGCTGCTGGAGGTCCTGGGGTTGTTGGGGGTCGTGGGGTTGTTGGGGTTCTGGTGCTACTGGGGGTCCTGGCACTGTTGGGGGTCCTGGGGCTGTTGGGGTCTGGGGGATGTTGGGGGTCCTGGCACCCTTGGGGGTCCTGGGGCTTCTGGGGGTCCCAGGGGAGTTGAGGGTCTCAGCACTGTCAGGAGTCCTGGGGCTGCTGGAGGTCCTGGGGTTGTTGGGGGTCGTGGGGTTGTTGGGGTTCTGGTGCTACTGGGGGTCCTGGCACTGTTGGGGGTCCTGGGGCTGTTGGGGGTCAGGGGGATGTTGGGGGTCCTGGCACTGTTGGGGGTTCTGGGGCTGTCTGGGGGCTCTCAGGGGTCCTGGCACTGTTGGGGGTCCCAGGGCTTCTGGGGGTCCCAGGGCTGTTGGGAGTCCTGGCACTGTTGGGGGTCCCAGCACTGTCAGGAGTCCTGGGGCTGTTGGGGGTCTGGGGGATGCTGGGGGTCCTGGCACTGTTGGGGGTCCCAGCGCTGTCAGGAGTCCCGGGGCTGTTGGGGGTCCAGAGGCTGTTGGGGGTCCAGGGGTTGCTGAGGGTCCTAGGACTGTTGGGGGTCTGGGGGCTGTTTGGGGGTCCCAGCACTGTTGGGCCTCCAGTAGCTGCTGGGGATCTTGAGGCTGTCCGAAGTCCCAGCTCTGTTGGGGGTCCTGGGGCTGTTGGGGGTCTGGGGGATGTTAGGGGTCCTGGGGCTGTTGGGGGTCTGGGGGATGTTGGGGGTCCTGGCACTGTTGGGGGTCCTGGGGCTGTTGGGGGTCTGGGGACTGTCAGGTGTCCCAGCACTGCTGGGGGTCCTGGGGTTTCCGGGGCTCCCAGGGCTGTTGGGGGTTCCTGGCACAGTTGGGGGTCTGGGGGCTGTTGGGGGTCCCGAAGCCATCTCCAGTGGGGTCCCTGAGCATGGCCAGCCCCATCCCCCTCTCCTCCCTCTGCATCCGAGGCGGTGGCAGCGCTGCCGCAGCACCGGGGGGGTGATGCCAGCAGCCCCCGCACCCGGGATTAGCTGTACCCCGGAGAGGCCGCGGGGCCTGGCTGACTCCGGGGGAGGAAACACGAGCCCAGACACCCCGACAAGGCCACAGGGAGAGCCCCCAGCTCCCACAAACCCGGGGGGGGGGCCCAGTTCCACCCATAACACCCCACTGAGGGCGTGGGGACACACAACCACCAGCCGCCCCCTCCCGCTGCCCCCCCAGCACCCACGTAGCTGGGCTGGGGTGGGTGTCAGGGCTGGGTGGGTGTCAGGGGGGGTTGCAGGGTGCCCGTGAGCTGGGTGATGGTTACTGGGTGCCCTGGCTCCCTGCCCTGGGCCTATATTTGTCGGTAATGACAGGCTGCTCCCAGGCGTTCCTGGGCCATACTAGGCCCCAGCGGCACCGCTGGTGCCATGAGCCACCCCAGTGCCCAGCCCTGGGCACACACAGCCTCAGGTCGGGGCTATAAAAAGCTCTGCGTGGGGTGGCAGCTGCTGCAGAGAGAGGAGGGGGGGGGGGGGTAGGGGGGGGTCCCATCCCGTGACGGGGACGGGGTGCCCCGACCCTGGCAACGCGCGGGCGGGCGCCGGGAGCGCGGCCCTGGGAGCCAGACCATAAATGTCCAAGCACGGAGCCACCCTGGAACGGGGACAAGGCAGGAGAAGCAGCCACTGGGAGCTGGCTGGGGCCCCACGCACACGTGCACGCACGTGGCACACGTATGCACACGCAGGCCCTGCAGCCAGCACATGTGTGTGCACCCCCACTTCCAGCCCCCCATATCCCCAGGGTGTCATCTGTAGAACCTACAAGAGTTTTGGGGGGGCACCCACACTTGCACACCCCCCCATATCCTCAGGGTCTCATCTGTAGAACCCCCAAGAGTTTGGGGGGGGGCACCCCCACTTCCAGCCCCCCATATCCCCAGGGTCTCATCTGTAGAACCTCCAAGAGTTTTGGGGGGGCACCCACACTTGCACCCCCCCCCCATATCCTCAGGCCCTCATCTGTAGAACCTCCAAGAGTTTTGGGGTGGGGCAACCCCACTTGCAGCCCCCCATATCCCCAGGGTGTCATCTGTAGAACCCCCAAGAGTTTTGGGGTGGGGCACCCCCACTTCCAGCCCCCCATATCCCCAGGGTCTCATCTGTAGAACCTCCAAGAGTTTGGGGGGGCACCCCCACTTCCAGCCCCCCATATCCCCAGGGTTTCATCTGTAGCACCTCCAAGAGTTTTGGGGGGCCACCCCTACTTCCAGTCCCATATATCCCCAGGGTCTCATCTGTAGAACCTCCAAGAGTTTTGGGGGGGCACCCACACTTGCACCCCCCCCCATATCCCCAGGGTCTCATCTGTAGAACCTCCAAGAGTTTTGGGGTGGGGCAACCCCACTTGCAGCCCCCCATATCCCCAGGGTGTCATCTGTAGAACCCCCAAGAGTTTGGGGGGGGCACCCCCACTTCCAGCCCCCCCATATCCCCAGGGTCTCATCTGTAGAACCTCCAAGAGTTTGGGGGGGGCACCCCCACTTCCAGCCCCCCATATCCCCAGGGTCTCATCTGTAGAACCTCCAAGAGTTTTGGGGGGGCACCCACACTTGCACCCCCCCCCATATCCTCAGGGCCTCATCTGTAGAACCTCCAAGAGTTTTGGGGTGGGGCAACCCCACTTGCAGCCCCCCATATCCCCAGGGTGTCATCTATAGAACCTCCAAGAGTCTGGGGGGGCACCCCCACTTCCAGCCCCCCCATATCCCCAGGATCTCATCTGTAGAACCTCCAAGAGTTTTGGGGGGGGAGGTGGCTGAACCATGGCTGGACACCCCAGGAATGAGCTGTGGGGGCTCAGAGATGGGGCTCATTGGGGGTCCCCAAACATGTAATGGGGAGCAGCATGAGCAAGAGGGGAAACTGAGGCACGGGGCCTGTGGCAGAAGGCTGGGTGCTGTCAGTGTTTACACAGAGTGCTTGGGCAAGGCTGTCCCTGCACACCCCCGGGGGTTCTCGCTGCAGGAGATGGAGGGGTGTCCCTGCACCCCAAGGCCTCAGGGGGATGAGGAGGGGTGAGGATGACCCCAGTGCCCGTCCCGCTCCCCGCGGGCACCTTGGCCTGCGCAGGCGGAAGGGCTCGGGGTGGGACCCGCTTCCCGCCGGCTGCCGGAGGAAGCGAGGCAGGAAGGGCCTGACCGGGGCCCTGCAGCGCCGGGACAAGGCCCACAGCACCGGGACAGGGCCCACAGCACCGGGACAGGGCCCACAGCACCGGGACAGGGCCCACAGCACCGGGACAGGGCCCACAGCGCCGGGGTGTGTGTGTGTAGGGATAGGGGGGTCCCCCCAGGAGCCCACCCTGGGTGCAGAGCAACATCCACCATCCCAAGGCCTTTCTGCCAGGGTGGCAGCTGGGAGCACAGTGGGGGGGGTTGGGGTGCAGCCCCCCCTAGGGTTCCCTGGGGGGTGTATCCCCCCCTCCTCTCCTCAAGGGGTCTGTGTTGTGCCCTCCCCCCCCCCCCAAAAACCAGTCACACAGCGCTGCAAAAAGTCTCTGTATTGGCGAGAGCCAAGCGAGCAACATGGTACAAAACCCCCGGGTGGGGTGGGGGAGACAGGACCCCCCATGACCCCTGACCCGGGACAGACAGACACACAGACAGACAGACACACACACCCCCCCCCGCTTCCCAATCCCCCTGCCCCCAGCAAGGGGGGGGACTGATTCCTGAGATGAGTGGTGGCTTCATGAGCCACCTCAGGGGAAGGGTCACGACCCCCATGGCTGGGGGGGCTGAGCCAGGACCCCCGGGGGGGCTGAGCTGAGACCTCTGTAGGGGGCTGAGCCAGGACCCCCGGGGGGGCTGAGCTGAGACTCCCGGGGATGTGGGGGGCTTCTGAGCCAGGACCCCTGAGCGGGTTGAGCTGGGACCTCCCCAGGGGGGCTGAGCCAAGACCCCTGGGTGGGGGTTCTGAGCTGGGACCCCTGAGGGAGCTGAGCTGGGACCCCCATCGGGGGGGGGTTTTGAGCCGGGATCCCTGATGGGGCTGAGCTGGGACCCCTGGCGTGGGTGCAGGTTGAGCTGGGACCCCTGGGGGGCTGAGCCAGGACTCCCAGGGGGGGCCAGGTTGAGCCAGGACCCCTGGGAGGGGTGGGGGGGTTCTGAGCTGGGACCCCTGGGGCGCTGAGTCAGGATCCCCGGGGGCATAAGGGGGTTCTGAGCTGGGACCCCTGAGGGGGCTGAGCCAGGATCCCCAGGGGATCAGCCAGGACCCCTGGGAGGGGCGGGGGGGTTCTGAGCCGGGACCCCTGTGAGGGCTGAGCTGTGACCCCAATGAGGGGTCTGAGATGGGACCCCCAGGGAGTGCAGGTTGAGCTGGGACCCCCGGGGGCCTGAACTGGGATCCCCAGCAAGGGGGCTGAGCCAGGACCCCAGCAGGGGGGCTGAGCCGGGCCTCCTGGAGCGCTGAGCTGGGACCCTTGGGGGGGCTGAGCTGGGACCCCCGGGGGGGTAGGGCTACCCCTGAGCTCCCTCCATCCACCCCCATGGCCAGTTTTGGGGGGTGGGGGTGGGGGGGGGCACACAAGCCCCTGCAATAAATAAATAAATATGCCGGGGGCGGGATATTGGGGAGGGGGGCGGGTGACCTCCCCCTCCTTAGAGCTGACTCTCCTCCTCCTCCAGCGCCCGGTTCAGTCCTGGGATGAACTTGAGCAGCCGCCGTCGGAAGCTGCTGTGCCGCCCCTTGCGGGGGGGGGGTCGCCCCCTCCCCAGGCTCCCCAGCTCGGGCCCACAGCCGCCCCGCCGGCCCTGGGCCCCCCCCACACTTGAGGCTGGCACTACGGGCCAGGGGGGGTCGGGGCCGTGGGGGGGGGGGGGGCGGGACCCCCGTTGTCTCCTTCCTTGTCGCCGTCGGGGAAGAGGCAGGTCTGGTAGAGGGAGTCATCGCTGCCGCAGGCGCTGGAGTGGGGGGACCCCCCCGGCAGCCCCCC
This sequence comes from Laterallus jamaicensis coturniculus, assembly GCA_022605575.1. Lineage (NCBI taxonomy): Eukaryota > Metazoa > Chordata > Aves > Gruiformes > Rallidae > Laterallus > Laterallus jamaicensis. The sequence continues at coordinate 786,647 of JAKCOX010000162.1, forward strand.
CTCAGCCTGCAGGCACCAGCGGAGCGACTCCAGCGTGGCGTAGATGCTGGGGTCCTTGGCCACCACGCCTGATGAGGGGGGGACACACATACAGAGAGGGGAAGGGGTTAGGGGGTACCCCAAACTCCCCATCCCCCCCCCGCAGACCCCCCTCCTAGACCCCCCCTCTCCCCCAGACCCCCACTCACCCCTCACCAGCCGCTGCTCCTGCACCATCAGCGAGCGGTACTCCCCCCACTTCTCATAGAGGGTTTGCTGTGGGATTTGAGGGGGGGGTGGGGTGGGTGTTGTGTGAAAACCCTCTGGACCCCCCCCCCCCACCCCCCTCTCCCCAGCATCCCCCCCCCTTTTCCTCACCTTCAGGTACTGCAGCCTGGCCTCCAGCTCAGCCCTGCGGATGGACGTCCCATACAGCGTGTCCAGGCTGGGGGGCAGCAGCTGTCAGTGTTGGGGGGGGGGGGGCTGGGGGGCTAACCTAGGTGCCCCCCACCCCAAATCACCCCCCCTTCCCCCCCCAGCTCACCGTAGCATGTTGCCTGAACTCCTGATGATCTCCACGATCTCCCGGTGCCGGATCCCCTCCACGTTCAGCCCGTTCACCCCCGTGATGGTGTCCCCTGCAGTGGGGGATGGGTGGGTTTAGGGATGCCAGAGACACCCCCCCCTTGGTCCTGTGTCCCCCTCCCCCCCAAACCCTGGGGGTGTGCTCACCAGCCTTGAGTCCTGCTGCTTCAGCTGGGCTCCCACCATGCACCCGGCACACGAAGGTGAACATCTCCACGCTGTTCCTGTCCTGGTGGTGCAGCCCATAGGTCTGAAATTTGGGGAGGGGGCTTGGGGAGGTGGATGGGGACACCCCAACCTCAGGAGTGTACCCCCATCCTCCCCAAACAGCAGCCACGAGGTGGTAGTTACAGTGGGGCAGCACCCCAATGGATGTGGGGCAGCACCCCAGCCCTGGGATCTGAAATTTGGGGAGGGGTATGGGGACACCCCAACCTCAGGGGTCTATCCCACACACCCCCCAAACAGCAGCCACGAGGTGGTAGGTACAGTGATTCATTGCTCCCAGGGGTGGGGGGCAGCACCCCAGCCCTGGTGACTGAGATTTGGGGAGGGGGCTTGGGGAGGGGGATGGGGACACCCCAACCTCAGGGGTGCACCCCCCATCCTCCCCAAACAGCAGCCACGAGGTGACAACTACAGTGATTCATTGCTCCCAGGGGTGTGGGGCAGCACCCCAGCCCTGGGGTGGGGGGTTGGGGAGGGTGGATCTCGCCCCAGATGGCTGCACCCCAAGAGGGGCCCCCTCCCCTCCCCCACCCCGGGCTGCCCCGCCGTGGTGGCTGGGGGAGGTTTTGGTAACCCCGGCTCAGGCACAGCACCAAGACACCCTGCATGCACAGCGAGGGGGGGCTGAGGGTGGGGGGCACCCTGGCACACAGGCACCCCGGCACCCTGACACCCCAGCACCCTGACACCCCAGCACCCAGGCACCTCACCCTGCTGCACCCCAGCACCCTGGCACCCCAGCATCTCACCCTGCTGCATCCCAGCACCCTAACACCCAGGCACCTCAGCACCCCAGCATCTTGCCCTCCTGCACCCCAGCATCCAGGCACCTCAGCATCACACCCTCCTGCACCCCAGCATCCCAGCACCCAGGCACCCCAACACCCTGGAACCCAGGCACCCCAGCATCCAGGCACCTCAGCACCCTGGCACCCCAACACCCTGGCATCCAGGCACCCCAACATCCCAACACCCAGCTCCCTAGCACCCCGAGATCCCAGCACCCCAGCATCTCATCCTCCTGTACCCCAAGATCCTAACACCTCAGCATCCAGGCACCCCAACATCCCAGCTCCCTGGCACTCCAAGATCCCAACACCCCAGCATCCAGGCACCCCAACATCCCAGCTCCCTGGCACCCCAAGATCCCAACACCCCAGCATCCAGGCACCCCAACATCCCAGCTCCCTGACACCCCAAGATCCCAACACCCCAGCATCCAGGCACCCCAACATCCCAGCTCCCTGACACCCCAAGATCCCAACACCCCAGCATCCAGGCACCCCAAGATCCCAGCTCCCTGGCACCTCAGCACCCCGACATCCCAGCACCCCAAGATCCCAGCACCCACCTGGATCTCAAAGCCAAAGGTCTCTTCCGCCGCCTTCTCCAGCGTCACCACCCTCCTGGAGGACACGAGGGGGAGGGACAAGGCTGAGCATCCCCCCAGCACCCCCACCCAGGCACCCCCCACCCAGGCACCCCCACCCCAGATTTGGGCACCTCTCTAGTGAAGCTTTGGGCTTGGGGCTTTCTCTGCACCAGGGGTGGGACCCCCCCCCCAATGGAGGGGTGCTGACCCCCAGGCTGCCCCCATAGGTGCCAGGCATGGCCCCTGGGGGGTTTGGGGGTGCCAGGGAGCTGTGACCCCATCATCACTCCCACCCACCCCAGGTTCCCCCCAGAGCTGTGTCTGGGTGCTGAGCCCCAAACCAGTTGGGACACAGCCCCCAGCCCCAATCCTGTGCCCCCCCCCCCCCCCCAATATTGGGGCCCAACCCCTGTCCCTACCTGTGCTCCTCTGGTGACTGGCTGGGGGACGCCCACCTGAACCCCACACCCTGTGGCAGAGCAAGAGGTGTCACCCAGGGCCACCACCCCAGGGTGCACCCCCATCCCCCCCCCCACCCTCCAGAGAGAGCCCAAACGGGGTGTCCCATCAGCACCCCACTGAATCAGCACCCAGGAGCACCCACCACCCCAGGGTGCATCCCCAACCCCCCCACACACCAGAGAGAGCCAAAACAGGGTGTCCCACCAGCACCCCACTGAGCCCCCCAGAATTAGCACCCAGGAGCACCCACCATCCCTGGGGTGCATCCCTGTCCCCCCCACCTCCAGAGAGCCAAAACAGGGTGTCCCACCAGCACCCCACTGACCAAATGAGCACCCAGGAGCACCCACCACCCCAGGGTACATCCCCATCCCCTCCCCCCACCTGCAGAGAGTCAAAACGGGGTGTCCCACCAGCACCCCACTGACTGAATCAGCACCCACCCTGGGGTGCATCCCCATCCCCCTCCACCTCCAGAGAGCCAAAACAGGGTGTCCCACCAGCACCCCACTGACTGAATTAGCCCCCAGGAGCACCCACCACCCCAGGGTGCATTCCCCACCCCCCCCCCCCCCTTCAGAGAAAGTCAAAACAGGGTGTTCTCCCAGCACCCCACTGATCCCCACTGAATCAGCACCCTGGGGTGCATCCCCATCCCCCCCCCCACCTGCAGAGCCAAAACGGGGTGTCCCACCAGCACCCCACTGACTGAATCAGCACCCAGGAGCACCCACCACCCTGGGGTGCACCCCCATCCCCCCACTCTCCCTACCTCCAGAGAGCCAAAACAGGGTGTCCCACCAGCACCCCACTGAGCCCCCCAGAATTAGCACCCAGGAGCACCCACCATCCCCCCACCCCCCTCCAGAGAGGCAAAATGGGGTGTTCCACCAGCACCCCCTGACTGAATGAGCACCCAGGAGCACCCACCACCCCAGGGTACATCCCCATCCCCTCCCCCCACCTGCAGAGAGGCAAAATGGGGTGTTCCACCAGCACCCCCTGACTGAATCAGCACCCAGGAGCACCCACCACCCCGGGGTTCATCCCCATCCCCCCCCCCCACCAGAGAGAGCCAAACCAGGGTGTCCCACCAGCACCCCACTTCCCCCCACCGCATCAGCCCCCAGGGGCACCCAGCCCCCCTCCTCTCCCCCCAGCTCGGGGGGCACAAGGAGGCTGTTCTGGGTGCTCCTGACCCCCCCTCACATCTGCTCCCCCCACGCTTTGACGTCACCCACCCCGCACCCCAGCCCACGCTCGGGGGGGCAGGGGGCACCCTGGGCACAGAGGGGGCCCTGTTGTGCTCACAAAGTCGGGGCTTTTCATGCTGAACCCCCCCCCTCCACCCCCCACCCCCCTTGTCACCCCCCCCCACCCTCCCTTGTCCCCAGCCCAGACAATGGGCCCGTTGTGGAGGGGGTGTGGGTGGCACGGGCACTGCCTGGGCACCCTGGCTGCAGGGCAGGGGGGGCTGGGGGACCCCAGCAGGGGGGACCCCAACAGGGGGGACCCCAACAGGGGGTGCCTCCAACAGGGGGGACAGGGGGGACCCCAAGAAGGGGGATAGGGGTGTCCCAACAGGAGGGACAGGGGGGACCCCAACAGGTGATGGGGTGACCCCAACAGGGGGGACAGAGGGGACCCCAACAAGGGGGACCCCAAGAACGGGGGACAGGGGTGTCCCCAAAAGAGGGCACAGGGGGGACCCTAAGAGGAGGTGACAGGGGTGACCCCAACACATGATGGGGTGTCCCCAACAGGGGGGACCCAAACAGGGGGGGACAGGGGGACCCCAAAAGGTGATGGGGTGACCCCAACAGGGGGGACTCCAAGAGGTGATGGGGTGTCTTCAACATGAGGTGACAGGGGTGATCTCAACAGGTGATGGGGTGACCCCAACAGGGGGGACAGGGGTGTCCCCAAGAAGGGGAACAGGGGTGGCCTCAACACATGATGGGGTGTCCCCAACAGGGGGGAGAGGGGTGACCCCAACAGGGGGGACCCCAAGAAGAGGGACAGGGGGGACCCCAAAAGGTGATGGGGTGACCCCAAGAGGGGGGGACAGGGCAGTGCCCAACAGAGGTGTCCCCAAGAGGGGGGATAGGGGTTGTCCCAACAGGGGGGGCAGGAGTGGCCCCAAAAGGTGATGGGGTGACCCCAACAGGGGGGACAGGGATGACCCAAACAGAGGGGACAGGGGTGTCCCCAAGAGGGGGGACAGGGGTGACACCAACAGGGGGGACAGGGGTGATCGCAACACGTGATGGGGTGTCCCCAACAGGGGGGACAGGGGTGTCCCCAAAAGGTGATGGGTGTCCCCAAAAGAAGGGACAAGGGTGACCAAACAGGGGGGACCCCAACAGGGGGGACAGGGGGGACCCCAAGAAGGGGGGGGACAGGGGGGACCCCAACATAGGTGATGGGGTGTCCCCAAGAAGGGGGACAGGGGTGGCCCTAAGAGGGGGTGACAGGGGGGACCCCAAAAGGTGATGGGGTGACCCCAACAGGGGGGACAGGGGGGGCCCCAAGAGGTGATGGGGTGTCTCCAACAGGAGGTGACAGGGGTGATCTCAACAGGGGGGACCCCAACAGGAGGTGCCTCCAAGAGGGGGGACAGGGGTGTCCCCAACAGGTGATGGGGTGTCCCCAACGGGGGGGACAGGGGGGACCCCAAGAAGGGGACACACACACACCCCTGTCCCGTCCCCCCCGTGCCTTCCCGGTGCCCCAGCTGCCCCCAGCAGCACCCTGGGGTGCTGTGCACCCCCACCCCCCTCAGAGAGAGGGAGCTCGGGGTGGGGGAGGGGCAGCGGGGCTGCCAGAGCCGCTTCTGCTCCGGATGGCGGCGGCTCCGCTGCCGCTTCCCCCCCGGAAGCGCCCCGGGGCCGGGGGGGGGGGCGGGGGGGCGGGGAGGGGGGTGGGGGGGAAGATTTGGGGCCGTCACAGCCCCAGCGCCAACGTAGAGGGGGGTTGCTGAGGGGGGGACAGGCCTGACCCCCCCCAAACACACCCCTGGGTGACACCTCCCCCCCCCCCAAACACACCCCTGGGTGCCCCAACACACTGACCCCCCCCAAACACACCCCTGGGTGCCCAAAACACACCCCTGGGTGACACCTCCCCCCCCCAAACACACCCCTGGGTGCCCCAACACACTGACCCCCCCAAACACACCCCTGGGTGACACCTCCCCCCCCCCCAACACACCCCTGGGTGCCCCAACATACTGACCCCCCCCAAACACACCCCTGGGTGACACTCCCCCCCCCAAACACACTCCTGAGTGCCCCAACACCCCGACCCCCCCCCCAAAACACACCCTTGGATACCCCAACACCCTGACCCCCCCAAACACACCCCTGGGTACCCCAACACCCTGACACCCACCCCAAACACACCCCCGAGTGTCCCAACACCCTGACCCCCCCCAAACACACACCTGGGTCACCCCCCCCCAAACACACCCCTGGGTGACACAATGCCCTGGCCCCCTCCTAAAACACACCCCTGGGTGCCCCAGCACCCTGACCCCCCCCCCCCAAAACACACCCCTGGGTGACCCCCCCCCAACACACCCCTGAGTGCCCCAACACCCTGACCCCCCCCCCCCAAAACACACCCCTGGGTACCCCAACACCCTGACACCCCCCAAACACACCCCTGGGTCACCCCCCCCCCCAAACACACCCCTGGGTGACCAACACCCTGACCCCCCCCCCCAAAACACTGAGCTTGGGGGGGCTGGAGGGATCTGTCCCCCCAACAGCCAGAGCCCGGTGCCTGAGTCCCCCCATCCCCCCATCCCATTCCCCATCCCGGTCACTGCGCTGGGTCCCCACTGATCCCAGTGCCCAAACTGGGCGCTCCCCCCGATCCCAGTGCCCAAACTGGGCGCTCCCCCCATCCCAGTGCCCAAACTGGGCGCTCCCCCCCCATCCCAGTGCCCAAACTGGGCGCTCCCAGTGCCCAAACTGGGCGCTTCCCCCCCATCCCAGTGCCCAAACTGGGCGCTTCCCCCCCATCCCAGTGCCCAAACTGGGCGCTTCCCCCAATCCCAGTACCCAAACTGGGCGCTTCCCCCCCATCCCAGTGCCCAAACTGGGCGCTTCCCCCCAATCCCAGTGCCCAAACTGGGCGCTGCCCCCCCATCCCAGTGCCCAAACTGGGCGCTGCCCCCTCCCCGCCCCCGGGGTGCCGTACCTTGCGCACCCGGGGCAAGGTGCCCCCGGCGGCTGCCAGCGCCCGGTACACAGCGGCGGGGCCGGGGCGCTCCGGGGGGGCCGCATCCTCCTCCTCCTCCTCCTCCTCCCCCCCCGGCCGGAGCCGCCGCAGCCGCCGCAGGGTCATGGCCGGGCCGGGCCCCGCCGGCCGCCGCTATATCAGCCCGCGGGGGGCGGGGCCTGGGGACACGCCCCCCTCCCAGGACACGCCCCCTCCACACAGGACACGCCCCCTCCACAGGACTCGCCCCTCCACTCAGGACTCGCCTCCTCAACAGGACACGCCCCCTCCATACAGGACACGCCCCCTCCCAGGACACGCCCCTTCGCAGGACACGCCCCCCTCCACCCCAGGACACGCCCCCTTGGTGAAGACACGCCCCCTTCCCAAAACACCACCCACCACCACCCCCGCCCCGGGAGGGCTCCGTGAGGGGGTTGGGGGTGGGACTGGGGGAACTGGGATGGACTGGGATGTGCTGGGGGACTGGGATGGACTGGGATGTGCTGGGGGACTGGGATGGACTGGGGACTGGGATGTACTGGGGATGGTGCTTGGGGAGTGGGAAGTACTGGGGATATGCTGGGGAACTGGGATGGACTGGGATGTGCTGGGGGACTGGGATGGACTGGAGAACTGGGATGGACTGGGGGTGTACCGGGGGACTGGGATGGACTGGGATGTGCTGGGGGACTGGGATGGACTGGGGGTGTACCGGGGGACTGGGATGGACTGAGGGTGGTGCTGGGGAACTGGGATGGACTGGGGGACTGGGATTTACTGGGGGACTGGGATGTACTGGGGACTGGGATGTGCTGGGGATGGTGCTTGGTGAGTGGGAAGTACTGGGGATATGCTGGGGAACTGGGATGTACTGGGAATGATGCTGCAGACTAGGATGTACTGGGGGACTGGGATGTACTGGGGGACTGGGATGTACTGGGGACTGGGATGTAGTGGAGGTGGTGCTGGGGGACTGGGATGTACTGGGGATGTACTGGGGATGTATTGGGGGATCAGGATATACTGGGGATGGTGTTGGGGGGACTGGGATGTACTGGGATGTACTGGGGATGATGCTGGGGGACTGGGATGTACTTGGGAACTGGGATGTACTGGGGATGTGCTGGAGGGACTGGGATGTACTGGGATGTACTGGTGATGTGCTGGGGATGATGCTGGAGGACTGGGATGTGCTGGGGGACTGGGATGTACTGGGGATGTACTGGGGGTGTACTGGGGGATCAGGATATACTGGGGCACTGGGATGTACTGGGGATCAGGGGATGGTGCTGGGTGACCGGGATGTACTGGGGGACCCGGATGGTGCTGAGGATCAGGGGGTGGGTCTGGGGATGTACTGGGGGACCGGGATGTGCTGGGGATGATGCTGGGGGACTGGGATGTGCTGTGGGACTGGGATGTACTGGGGACTGGGATGTACTGGGGGACTGGGATGTACTGGGGATGTATTGGGGGACTGGAATGTACTGGGGATGATGCTGGGGGCCTGGGATGTGCTGGGGATGTGCTGGGGACTGGGATGTACTGGGGATGTGCTGGGGACTGGGATGTACTGGGGATGTGCTGGGGACTGGGATGTACTGGGGATGTGCTGGGGACTGGGATGTACTGGGGATGTACTGGGGACTGGGATGTACTGGGGATGTACTGGGGGACTGGGATGTGCTGGGGATGATGCTGGGGGACTGGAATGTGCTGTGGGACTGGGATGTGCTGGGGATGTACTGGGGACTGGGATGTACTGGAATGTACTGGGGACTAGGATGTACTGGGGATGTACTGGGGACTAGGATGTACTGGGGATGTACTGGGGACTAGGATGTACTGGGGATGTATTGGGGGACTGGGATGTACTGGGGATGTACTGGGGACTGGGATGTACTGGGGATGTGCTGGGGACTGGGATGTACTGGGGATGTACTGGGGACTAGGATGTACTGGGGATGTACTGGGGACTAGGATGTACTGGGGATGTATTGGGGGACTGGGGTGTACTGGGATGTACTGGGAGCCTGGGATGTGCTGCAGGCCCAGGCTGGTGCTGCAGGGAGCAGGGCCCGTGGGGAGGTGGGGGCGCTGCCAGGGGTCACTGCGGGGCCCAGGGGCGGCTGCCCTGACCCAGGGCTCCCCCTGGGGCTGCTTTAGGGCAGCAGCCGGACCCGGCTCCCCCACGCAGGGCACTGCCGGGCTGTGCTGCTCCCCAGCCAAGCTCCTCCCCGCGGGACCCCAGCCCACCCCAAAGGGGACTTAGTGCAAGGGGGAGGCGCCCAGGCCCGGCCCAGGCCCGGCCCAGGCCCTGCTCCCACCCCGGGCAGAGGGGGCAGTGGAGGCCCCTCCAGGCCTGGCCCAGGCCCTGCTTGCACCCTGGACGGAGAGGGCGGGGGGCGGCGGGGGGGGGGAGTGGAGGCCCCCAGACCCACCCCAGGCCCTGCTTGCACCCTGGGCCCAGGGGAGGATTGGAGGGCGGCCCCCAGGCTGCCCCCAGGCTCTGCTCCCACCCTGGGCAGAGCAGGGATTGGAGGCCCCCTGGCCCAGCCCAGCCTTGCCCCAGGCCCTGCTTCCACCCTGGGCTGTGGGGGGGATTGGAGGCTGGGCCCCAGCCTTGCCCCAGGCCCTGCTCCCACCGCGGGCAGAGGGAGGCATTGGAGGGCCCCTGGCCCACCCCAGCCTTGCCCCAGGCCCTGCTCCCACCCTGGGCCAAGGGGAGGAGTGGAGGCCCCCCAGGCCTGCCCCAGGCCCTGCTTCCACCCTGGGCAGAGGGGGGATTGGAGGCCCCCTGGCCCAGCCCAGGCCTTTCCCAGGCCCTGCTTCCACCCTGGGCTGAGGGGGGTGTTGGAGGCCCCCAGGCTGCCCCCAGGCTCTGCTTCCACCCCGGGCAGAAGGGGGCATTAGAGGCCCCCAGGCTTGCCCCAGGCCCTGCTTCCACCCTGGGCAGAGGGAGGGATTGGAGGCCAGATCCCAGGCCCATCCCAGGCCTGCCCCAGGCCTGCCCCAGGCCCTGCTTCTGCCCCAGGCCCTGCTCCCACCCTGGGCAGCGGGGGAATTGGAGGCCCCCTGGCCCACCCCAGCCTTGCCCCAGGCCCTGTTTGCACCCTGGGCCGAGCAGGGGATTCCAGCAGCTCCAGCCAGGGGACAGGGACGTGGAGGGAAGATCAATTCCCTGACAGAGGGCTGGCTGCTGCAGCTTCTCCGGCCATTCCCTCCCTGAGCTGCCCTGGGAGGGGGCAGGAACGTTCCCCTGGGACCAAGGGGGGGTTTGCCCAAGGGGGTTAGTTTAAAATTTGCCCAAAGAAAGCCAGTTCTCAGCAATCCTGCTGGTGCTACACCCACCCACGGGCTGGCTGGGGGGTACCAGAAGGCAGGTTTGCTCCCAGAGCTGAGCTGCTCCAGCATGGAAGGGCTTAGGGAGGACAGGACTGAGCCCACCACCCACCCCAGGACCCCACCCCCCCCCTTTAAATCCCAGGGAGCAAACACCATCCCACCCTGCTCCCAAAACCCAGCAGCTCAGGGGAGGATGAACCAGCCCAGACCTGTTTTTCCCATCACATTCCCTAGTTTTTTTGGCCTTTTTTTGGGTTAAACCCCCCTCAACTCAACCCCTCTCTCACTCCCCTCATCTCCAGGAGGGAATTAAGAGCTGCTCAAGGGCTGCAGACAAAGCTGGGACTGAGGAGGGGGTGCAGATGGCAGCTCCCCCTCCCCACCCAACACGTCTGAGCCCAATGGGGGTCCCAACAGATTTCCCCCTCTGATCCTCTCACAAGATGCCCAATCAAGCAGAGGCTTTAATTAGGGGGAATTAACAGAGGCCTCTCAGAGCAAACAGGATTTCAGAGGGATGCTGAGGACTCAGGAATAGAATTTATCCTTCTCAGGATGCTCAGGGAACCTGCTGACTATACCAATCCCAGACAAGGAGACCCCATGGAGTGAACAAACCCCCCTCCTCCAAAAAAAAACCCCCCCACCCCTCTCTATGGGTCGGGGGGGGGGGTTCTAAAAGCTCTTCCCATCCTTGCTGCTTGATTCCAGACCCTTCTCAAAGACTCCAAACGCCTTCACAATGTGAAATAAACCCCCCACCACCCCCCCCAAAAAAAAACCACCAACCACCCTTGTTTGGTTTAATTAATGTACAGCAGAAATCCACAGCCTGGGTTTATATTAAACAAAGAGATTTCCTATCTTACACCTTATTTACATTTGCATACTGAAGAGGTAAAGTGTCTAAGTGGCTATTTTACAGTCTGTTCCTAAGCAAATATACAAACCCAAAGAGATCAAAGAGGAGGGAAGGGGGTTTAAAGTACCAAAGGGGCCTGTTCAGGAGCCAACGTACCACCCAGGCACCCTGGGGGGATGCACCCAGCTCAGTACCTCTGCCTCTCTCCCCCCACCTCCCCCAGCACTGTGTTGTCCCCCCCGCCCCCTCCTCATTTCAAGTTCCAAAATTGAGCAGGAGGGTTGGTGCACCCCCCCCTCTGGGTGTTTGAGGGGTGGTTTTGGGGGTGGGGAGGTGTTTGGGGGGGTGTTTGGGGGTGTGTGTGGGGTGGGGAGGTGTTTGGGGGTGTTTGGGAGCTGGGCTGGGATTCCCTGTCTGCTCCAGGTCAGCTAAGGGAGCTCTGTACTTCCCTGCAGGAAAGTCCAAGCTGGGTCCCATCCCAAAATGAGCAGGAGGGTTGGTACAGCCCCCTCTGAGTGTGTTTGAGGTGATTTTTGGGGTGTGGGGGTGTTTGGGAGGTGATTTTTGGGGTATGGCAGGGGGGGGTGTTTGGGAGCTGGGCTGGTATTCCCTGTCTGCTCCAGGTCAGCTAAGGGAGCACTGCACTTCCCTGCAGGAAAGTCCAAGCTGGGTTCCATCCCAAAATGAGCAGGAGGGTTGGTGCACCCTCCTCTAGGTGTTTGAGGGGTGTTTTTGGGGGTGGGAAGGTGTTTGGGGGGGTGTTTGGGAGCTGGGCTGGGATTCCCTGTCTGCTCCAGGATAACTAAGGGAGCTCTACAACCCCCTGCATGAAAATTCCAGCTGGGTCCCATCCCAAATTGAGCAGGAGGGTTGGTGCATCCCCCTCTGGGTGTTGGGGGGGGTGATTTTTGGGGTGTTTGGGGGTATGTTTGGGGTGTGTGTGGGGTGGGGAGGTGTTTTGGGGGGGGGGGTTGGGGGTGTTTGGGAGCTGGGCTGGAATTCCCTGTCTGCTCCAGGTCAGCTAAGGGAGCTCTGTACTTCCCTGCATGGAAGTCCAAGCTGGGTCCCATCCCAAAATGAGCAGGGGGGTTGGTGCACCCCCCTCTGGGGGTGTTTGAGGTGATTTTTGGGGTATGGGAGTGATTTTTGGGGTATGGGGAGGGTGTTTGGGAGCTGGGCTGGAATTCCCTGTCTGCTCCAGGTCAGCTAAGGGAGCTCTGCACCTCCCTGCATGGAAGTCCAAGCTGGGTCCCATCCCAAAATGAGCAGGAGGGTTGGTGCACCCCCCTCTGGGGGTGCTTGGGGTGAGGGTGGGTGTTTTTTGGGATGGATGTGGGTGTTTGGGAGCTGGGCTGGGATTCCCTGTCTGCTCCAGGTCAGCTAAGGGAGCTCTGCACCTCCCTGCATGAAAAGTGCTGGATAAATGCTACATAGTCAGAGGTCCCACCTTGGATCCTCCCCCCATTTTTGGGGTGGGGGTAGGGGAGGGGGGGGGCTCCTGCTCAGAGGGGACCCCCGTGGCCCTGCCCTCACCCCCCCACCCTGTCTAACCCTTCCCTGGGGTTTGGTTTGGTGCTGAGGCAGATGGATGTGTGGCTACAGTTGGAGCTGATGGAGCATCCTTAAGAAGCAGCCCAGGATGGGGATGGGGGGGCTCCCAAAATCCAGGCCCCCCCCCCAGAAGGGTCCCCAGCAGACAGACCTATGGATGGGACAGGCTTGTCCTATGGCAGTTTCATTTCACAGTCACTAAGGCTTCCCCCCCCCCACCCCCCACCCCCCAGGCAGTGGCAGGGCCCTGGCACAGCAGCTGGGGGGTTTGGGGGGGGCTGTGAAGGGGTTGGGGGGGTCGTCAAGGGGTTGGGGGGGTCTGTGAAGGGTTTGGGAGGGTTAGGGGGGTCTGTGAAGGGTTTGAGGGGGGTCTCTGAACTCTGTGAAGGGGTTGGGGGGGTCTGTGAAGGGTTTGAGGGGGGTCTCTGAAGTCTGTGAAGGGGTTGGCGGAGGTTGTCAAGGGGTTGGGGGGGGTCTGTCATGGGTTTGGGAGGGTTAGGGGGGTCTGTGAAAGGTTGGGGGGGGTCTCTGAAGTCTGTGAAGGGGTTGGGGTGTGTGTGAAGAGGTTGGGGGGGTCTGTGGAGGGCTGGGGGGGGTCTGTCAAGGGGCTTGCTGGGGAGGGGTCTGTCAAGGGGTTGGGGGGGTCCTGTGGAAGGGTTGGGAGGGGTCCTGTTGAAGGGTTTGGGGGGGTTTGTGAAGGATTTGGGGGGGGGTCTCTAGGGGTTTTGGTTAAGGGACATACGGTACCAGAGACACAGGCTCACCTCTGGCTGAGCTGGGGGGGGTCAGAACAAATTGGGATGGGGTGGGAGGGGGGGAAAACTGCCCAGTCCCAAAGCCTACAACCCCCCCACCCTACTCTGCACCCCACAAACTCTGTGAGAAGATGCCAAACCCCCCCCTCCCCCACACCCCCCCCCCTTTCCCCAAAAAACTAACCCAGGCTCCGAACACAAGAACCCCCCCTCTCCTCACTGTACACAACACCACAGGCAACACAGGGAGGGGGGGGGACAGACAGACACAGGGACAGACCCACAGACAGCACAAGCAGAGGGCTTTTGCCTCTTAAAAAAGACAATTTCAAGATTTCAACCCAGATGGTGGGAGCAGAGATGAAACCTCACCTCAGACAGCAGGCGTGAGGTCAGAGTAGAACCAGTTCCAGTGTAAATCCAGCTGGGAGGGGGGGTTCTTCTTCTTATTTTCTCTATTTTTATCCTTTTTGCTCGATTTTTATCCTTTTTTTTTGGTTGTTTTTAAGAGTTTTCTGTTGTTTTTTCCTCCTTTTTTTGTGATTTTTCCTCCTTTTTTTGTGATTTTTTCCTTTTTCTGTGATTTTTTCCTTCTTTTTTGTGATTTTTCCTCCTTTATTCCTTGCCTTTCCTCCTTTTTTGTGATTTTTTTCCTCCTTTTCCCTTGATTTTCCTCCTTTTACCTTGATTTTCCCCCTTTTTTTCCTTGATTTTCCCCCTTTTCCCCTTGATTTCCTCCTTTTTTCCTCCTTTTTTTCCTTGATTTTTCTTCCTTTTTCCTTATTTTCCTTCCTTTTTCCTTATTTTCCATCCTTTTCCCTGATTTTCCTTCCTTTTTCCTTGCTTTTCCTCCTTTTTTTCTTGCTTTCCCCCCCTTTTCCCTTGCTTTTTCCTCAATTTTTGTGGATTTTACTTAATTTTTTCTTGGTTTTTCCTCCTTTTCCCCCAATTTTCCTCCTTTTCCCTCAATTTTCCCTCTTTTTTTTCTTGCCTTTCCTAATTCTCCTTGCTTTTTCCTCCTTTTTTTCTTGGTTTTTCCTCCTTTTTCTTTGCTTTTCCTCCTTTTTTGGGGGATTTTCCTCCTTTTTTGGTGGATTTTCCTCATTTTTCCTTGCCTGTCCTCCTTTTTCCTTGCCTTTCCTCCTTTTTCCATGATTTTCCTCCTTTTTTCCTTGCCTTTCCTCCTTTTTCCCTTGGCTTTTTTCCTCCTTTTTTTCTTGTTTTTTTTCCTACTTTTTCTCAATTTTCCTCCTTTTTGGGTGATTTTTCCTCCTTTTTCCTTCCTTTTCCTCCTTTTTTCTTGGTTTTTCCTCCTTATCCCTCTATTTTCCTCCTTATTCCTCAATTTTCCTCCTTATTCCTCAATTTTCCTCCTTATTCCTCAATTTTCCTCCTTTTTCCTTCCTTTTCCTCCTTTTTCCTTGCCTTTCCTCCTTTTTTCTTGTTCTTCCTCCTATTTCCTTCCTTTTCCTTGCTTTTTCCTCCTTTTTCCTTCCTTTTCCCTCCTTTTTTTGTGGTTTTTCATCCTTTTTTGGTGATTTTTCTTCCTTTTTCCTTGCTTTTTCCTCCTTTTTCCTTGCTTTTTCCTCCTTTTTCCTTGCTTTTCCCCCCTTTTTTTTCTGCTTTTCCTCCTTTTTTTCTGCTTTTTCTCCTTTTTTTCTGCTTTTCCTCCTTTTTTTCTTGTTTTTCCTCCTTTTTTCCTTCTTTTTCCTCCTTTTTTTTGTTGTTTTTTTGCAGCAATTTCTTTAC
>JAKCOX010000162.1:801861-850994 GCA_022605575.1 Laterallus jamaicensis coturniculus
CCTCCTCACCCCTCCTCCTCTCCCTCTCTACCTTCTCCCCCTCCCTCCTCCATCCACTCACCTCCCCTCCCTCTCCACCTCCACTCCTCCCTCCCTCTCCCACCCCCCCCCCCCCCCCTCTCCTCTCCCTCTCCTCCTCCTCTCCCCTCCTCTCCTCTCCCTCTCCCTCTCCTCCTCTCTCCTCTCCCTCTCCCTCCTCTCTCCTCTCCCTCCCTCCCTCTCCCCCTCCTCTCTCTTCTCCCTCTCCTCCTCTTCCCCCACCTCCTCTCCTCCTCCTCTCCTCTTACCCCCACTGCCCAGACACCCCCACAAAGCCCTCCCCACCCCCAAATGCAGAGCTCAGCGTACAGTCCTCACCCCCCCAGGGAGGGGAAGGGGGGTGGGGGGGCAGCAGGCCTCACCTCGTAGCTCTGCCACCAGTTGGGGATGTTGGGCCTCAGCTTCTGGTCGCAGACCACCTTGCGCATCTCCTCGATGGACGGGTCCGAGGGCACCAGGTCGTAGTAGGGCAGCTGGTACTCCTCATGGATCCCTGGCAGGCACAGGGAGGGGTGGCACCCACTGGGACCCTCTGGGGGCACTGGGACCCTCTGGGCATCAACTGGGACCCCTCTGGGCACCCACTGGGACCCTCTGGCGGCCACTGGGGACCCCTCTGGGCACCCACTGGGGACCCTCTGGGCATCAACTGGGACCCCTCTGGGCACCCACTGGGGGACCCCTCTGGGCACCCACCGGGGGTCCGTCTGGGCACTCACCGGGAGTCCATCTGGGTGCCAACTGGGGACCCTCTGGGCACCCACTAGGACCATCTGGGCACCTACTGGGACCCCCCCATGGCACCCACTGGGAACCCCTCTGAGCACCCACTGGGACCCCTCTGAGCACCAACCAGGGACCCCCTCTGGGCACCCACTGGGGATCCCTCTGGGCACCAACCAGGGACCCTCCAGGCGCCAACTGGGACCCCTCTGGGCACCCACTGGGGACCCTCCGGGCGCCAACTGGAGACCCCTCTGGGGGCCACTGGGGACCCCTCTGGGCACCCTCCAGGCACCCACTGGGGGACCCTCCAGGCGCCAACTGGGACCCCTCTGAGCAACAACCAGTGACCTTCTGGGTGCCAGCCTGGACCCTCTCTGGACGCCAACTGGGACCCCTCTTGGCATCAACTGGGACCCTCTATGGGCACCAACCAGGGACCTTCCGAGTATCAACCGGGGGATGCTCTGGGCACCAACTGGGACCCACTGGATGCCACCCAGGGACCCTCCAGGAACCACTGAGGACCTTCTGGGCACCAACCTGGGGAGTCTCTGGGCACCACCTGAGGACCTCTCAGGGTGCCAACTGGAGACCCTCCAGGCACCAACCTGGGACCCCCCCGGACCATCTGGGCACCAACCAGGACCCTCTGGGGGCCACCCAGGACCTTCTGGGTACAAACTGGGGATGCTCTGGGGCACCACCAGGACGCTCCAGGCACCACCGAGGGAGGACCTTCTGGGCACTAACCCGGGGACCCTCTGGGTGCTACCTGAGACCCCTCCAGGCACCACCCAAGGACCCTCTGGGCGCCACCTGGGACCCTCTGGGCACCACCTGGGGACCCCTCCAGGTGCCACCTGGGACGCTCCGGGCACCACCAGGGACCCTCCAGGCACCACTGAGGGAGGACCTTCTGGGCATTAACCCGGGGACCCTCTGGGTGCTACCTGAGACCCTCCAGGCACCACCCAAGGACCCTCTGGGCACACCTGGGACCCCTCTGGGCCCCACCACCCTCCTAAAACCCACCCAGAGGAGCCTCACTCGGTACTTTAACCCCCTCCACTGGCCAGCAGCAGCAGCAGTAGGCATGGCTCACCTTGACCCATCTCCCCACAGGTCTTCAGGGCCCCCCCAAAACCTGACCCACACCCCACCAGCAGGCACATCAGGGCCAGGAAAGCCAAGGGTGAGAGAGGTCAAGCCAAGCACGTCCCCAGGAAGGGCCTTACCTCCTGCATTACACCTCCGAGCGATCTCCCAGTACACCAACCCCAAAGCATAGATATCAGCACATTTAAATGAATCAAAATGCTTCATGTTAATGGTTTCATCCAAGACTTCAGGGGCCATGTACCTGTGGAACAGGAGAAGGTTGATTTTGGATTCTCCAGAAGATGGTTAACTGGGAAGTTTTCCCAGTGCAGAACTTCCCAGCAGGCTGAAATCTGCTTATCCCAGCCCAAACCAGAGCAGAACTGGGCCTCAAGGTCTAATAATAGACTTGATGAAATAACTCAGGAAGAATAGAGTTGGGAAAGGGGGAAAACCATCCAAAAAATCCCAACAGGCTCCAGCCAGCAAGCTCCAAAAAGCTTCTGAGGGTGCCAAGTGTGTTGCATGAACTCCACAGTGCTGAGTTTAGGGAGATGGGCTACACCTCTCAGCTTGATGGCCCCCCCTAAATGAAGGTCCTGGTGTTCCTCAACCCTTCCCTAGTTACAATGTGACACCAGGGCAGGAAAACACTCCCCCTTCTCTTGCTCTGGCAGCTTGCAAGGCAAATGGTATTCTGGGCTGCATCAGGAGCACCGGCCCTACAAAGAGAGACACAGACTGGGAGAGGAAACCCTGGGGAGAAGGAACTGGGTGGAGGGATCCCAGATGGAGATCCAGACTGGGAGAGGAACCCCTGGGGAGAAGGAACTGGGTGGAGGATCCCAGATGGAGATACAGACTGGGAGAGGAGCTCCTGGGGAGCAGCCCTGAGGAGAAGGACCTGGGTGTCCTGGGGGATGAGGAACTCCCCATGAGGCAGCAGTGGCTCCTGCAGCTGGGAAGGGCGATGGGATCCTGGGCTCCATCAGCCTCAGGTGGCAGCAGGGACAGGGAGGGGGATTGTCCCTCTCTGCTCTGTGCTCAGGAGTCCTGTGTGCAGAGCTGGGGAACCCAACCCAAGAGAGATGTGGGGCTGTTGGAGAGGGGTCAGAGGAGCCCTGGGGGGGATGAGGAGCAGCTCCCCCTGGAGAGAGGCTGAGGGAGCTGGGCTGGCTCAGCCTGGAGCAGAGAAGGCTGTGGGGGGACCTCCTTGCAGCCTGCCAGTCCCTGAAGGGACCCCAGGAACAGGAGGGGAATCAGCTTGTTGAAGGGCAGAGCCTGGCAGGACAAGGGGGCTGGAGTGAAGCTGGAGGAGGGAAGGGGGAGAGGGAGAGATTGGGGGGAAGTTGTGTGCAGAGAGAGTGGGGAGGGGCTGGAAGGGGCTGCCCAGGGAGGGGGGTGGGTGCCCCGTGCCTGGGGGGTGTCCAAGGCCAGGTTGGATGGGGCCCTGGGCAACCTTGTGTAGCTCCAGGCCTGAGGTTGGTGTCCCTGCCTGTGGCAGGGGGTTGGAGCTCTGGGACCCTTGGGGTCCCTTTCAACCCAGAACCTTCTCTGATTGATTCTCTTACCGTTTGGTTCCAACCCTTTGATTTGGGCAATATCAATGGTATCGGTAACCGAGTCGTGCCGGACAGCCAGCCCCAGGTCAGCGATGGCACAAGTGCCATTCTTCTTCACCAAGATGTTCTTGGATTTCAAGTCTCTGTGAGCAATGCCAGGCTTTCCTAAGAAGGAGAAAGAAAAAGAGAAGCAGGGGTCAAGGTCTGGTGAAAGCTGTGAGTCAGGCTGGCCTGGAGGCTGCACCGGATTTCAGGGCGTTAGTTGGTGTTGCAACACACTTTCCTGTTTGGAGCCTCTTTGGTGCTGAGGAACAGGGAGTGCTGACAGGCTGACAGCCTACAACACAGACGACTTCACTCTCCCCTCTGCAGTAGCACCCTGAGACCTCAAGAGGGACTTGAACTCCCATAATCCCAGGCATCACACACGTCGAGGTGGACTCAAGGAGATGGGGAGTTGTGAAAGCTGCTGCTGCCTCTGCCAACAGCCCACCCAGGCAGCACCAGTTTTAGGCTGGGGATGTGAAATGCTGGTGGAACACTCCCAGGAGGAAGCACAAGGCTGACCCACTCCAGACAGTAAAAGGGATTGGTCTAATCCTGCTCAATCCTGAGCAGACAGAACTGGGATGACTCAGTATATAGAACTCCAGACTAGTCTGGGCTGGGAGGGACCCCAAGGGTCCCAGAGCTCCAACCCCCTGCCACAGGCAGGGACACCAACCTCAGGCCTGGAGCTACACAAGGTTGCCCAGGGCCCCAGCCAACCTGGCCTTGGACACCCCCAGGCACGGGGCACCCACCCCCTCTCTGGGCAGCCCCTTCCAGCCCCTCCCCACTCTCTCTGCACACAACTTCCCCCCAATCTCTCCTCTCCCCCTTCCCTCCTCCAGCTTCACTCCAGCCCCCTTGTCCTGCCAGGCTCTGCCCTTCAACAAGCTGATTCCCCTCCTGTTCCTGGGGTCCCTTCAGGGACTGGCAGGCTGCAAGGAGGTCCCCCCACAGCCTTCTCTGCTCCAGGCTGAGCCAGCCCAGCTCCCTCAGCCTCTCTCCAGAGGGGAGCTGCTCCTCATCCCCCCCAGGGCTCCTCTGACCCCTCTCCAACAGCCCCACATCTCTCTTGGGTTGGGTTCCCCAGCTCTGCACACAGGACTCCTGAGCACAGAGCAGAGAGGGACAATCCCCTCCCTGTCCCTGTTGCCACCCCTCATCTTTCCCCCCCATCAATCCTGCTGTTATTTCCCCCCCCTCCTCAAGAATTCCTGGGGTCTTTCCAAACTTGGCTCTCACCCTGAGTCCCCACGATCTCCATGTGCAGGTGGGCCAGCCCACTGGCAGCAGACAGGGCCAGCTTGATCATGCCCTCGATGGTCACGGTGTAGCGGTTCAGGTAGTCGAAGAGGGACCCGTGCTCGTGGTAGTCAGACACAAGCCACAGCTGAGTCCACGTCCCGTTATCTGCAGAGATAAAGAGCCTCTGGAGGTGGGGACAACCCAGGGGACACGTGTGGACAACGAGCATCCTGCACCCGGGCTGGCTGAGGTAGAGGAGAGCAGCTCACAGCCAAGCTGGGGGGCAAGGAACTCAACAGATTGAAGGGAAAGCATAACTTTGGGGTTCAGCTAAAGCACTGTTGTGTCCATCAACTGGTGAACATGGTTCTTTGGGTGTACAGTGGTTCTTTGGGTGCCCTTCAACTGGTGAACATGGTTCTTTGGGTGTACAGTGGTTCTTTGGGTGCCCTTCAACTGGTGAACGTGGTTCTTTGGGTGTACAGTGGTTCTTTGGGTGCCCTTCAATTGGTGAACATGGTTCTTGTGCCCTTCAACTGGTGAACATGGTTCTTTGGGTGTACTATGGGTTCTTTGGGTGCCCTTCAACTGGTGAACATGGTCCTTTGGGTGCCCTTCAACTGGTGAACATGGTTCTTTGGGTGTACAGTGGTTCTTTGGGTGCCCTTCAACTGGTGAACATGGTTCTTTGGGTGTACAGTGGTTCTTTGGGTGCCCTTCAACTGGTGAACATGGTTCTCTGGATGCCCTTCAACTGGTGAACATGGTTCTTTGGGTGTACTATGGGTTCTTTGGGTGCCCTTCAACTGGTGAACAGGGTTCTTTGGGTGTACTATGGGCTCTTTGGGTGCCCTTCAACTGGTGAACATGGTTCTTTGGGTGTACAGTGATTCTTTGGGTGCCCTTCAACTGGTGAACAGGGTTCTTTGGGTGTACAGTGATTCTTTGGGTGCCCTTCAACTGGTGAACATGGTTCTTTGGGTGTACTATGGGTTCTTTAGGTGCCCTTCAACTGGTGAACATGGTTCTTTGGGTGTACTATGGGTTCTTTGGGTGCCCTTCAACTGGTGAACATGGTTTTTTGGGTGTACTATGGGTTCTTTGGGTGCCCTTCAACTGGTGAACAGGGTTCTTTGGGTGTACAATGAGTTCTTTAACCAAGACAGAGGAGACCTCACCGGTGTGCTCTACGATTCTTTAACCATTGTACACCCAAAAAATGCAGCTCCCAAGAGCAAATGGTTCATTTTTGGGTTAAAGAACCCATTTTTGGGGTTAAAGAACCACTGTATACCCAAAAAATTCAGCTCCCAAGAGCAAATCGATGATTTTTTGGAGATAAAGGACCCAGTTTTGGGGTTAAATAACCCTTTTTTTTTGGGTTAAAGAACCCTTGTACACCCAAAAGTGCAGCTCCCAAGAGCAAATGGTTCATTTTTGGGGTTAAAGAACCCAGTTTTGGGGTTAAGGAAACATTTTTTTGGGTTAAAGAACCCTTGTACACCCAAAAGTGCAGCTCCCAAGAGCAAATGGTTCATTTTTGGGGTTAAAGAACCCAGTTTTGGGGTTAAGGAAACATTTTTTGGGTTTAAAGCACCCATTTTTGGGGTTAAAGAACCATTGTACACTCAAAAAATGCAGCTCCCAAGAGGACATGGTTCATTTTTGGGTTAAAGAACACATTTGGGAGGTTAAAGAACCATTTTTGGGGTTAAAGAACCCAGTCTTGGGGTTAAAGAATCATTGCACACCCAAAAAATGCAGCTCCCAAGAGCAAGTGGTTCAATTTTTGGGCTGAAGAACCCATTTTTTGGGTTAAAGAACCATTGTACACCCAAAAAATGCAGCTCCCAAGAGCAAATCGACGATTTTTTGGGTTAAAGGACCCAGTTTTGGGGTTAAAGAACCACTGTACACCCAAAAAATGCAGCTTCCAAGAGAAAATGGTTCATTTTGGGGGTTAAAGTACCCATTTTTTTTGGGTTAAAGAACCATTCTACACCCAAAAATGCAGCTCCCAAGAGCAAATGGTTCATTTTTGGGTTAAAGAACCCAGTCTTTGGGTTAAAGAACCATTCTACACCCAAAAATGCAGCTCCCAAGAGCAAAGAGCAGACTTGGTGAGGGTGTCCACTCTCACACCCTCCTTACCTTTGTTATCAGCAGCAATAAAGCCCAGGATGTTCTCATGTCTCAGCATGACAGTCTGGTAGATCTCTGCTTCCCTGAACCAGGAACGTTCCTCACGGGAGGAGAAGATCTTGACAGCCACGTCCCCTCCGCGCCACCGCCACGCCAGACCTCCCGAAGCGGCCTTTCCCAATGATCTCCTGGAGGACAATGGTTCTGGCCACAGTTCTCTGGACAAAGAGGGGTAAACCTAGGGAGAAGAGGAGGAATGAATCCTTGGTTGGGGTGAAATGAGCTCCTGAGATCCCAGAGGGTGTTGTCAAAGCTGGAAGGGTCTCCATTTGGGAACAGGCGGTGGGCTAAATAAGACTGAAAGCTGAGTGGGATGTGCTGGGCAGAGAGCAGGGAGAGGGGAGAGCAAAGGGCTGTGGAGATGCTGAGGGGACCAGGACATCTCTGTGATGCAGAGAGGCTGAGGGACTCAGGGCTGGTCAGCCTGGAGAAGATGGATAAATCGATGCTGATATCGATGCTGATAAAGCCCTGAGGGTGGGGCCAGGCTGTGTTCAGGGGGGCCCAGGGACAGGATGAGGGGCCACAGGCACAAATTGGAGCAGAGGAAGTTCCACCTAACCCTGAGGAGGAACTTCTGTGCTGGGAGGGTGGCAGAGTCCTGGGCCAGGCTGCCCAGAGAGGTTGGGGAGTCTCCATACCTCCACCCATCCCTCCCTCCACCCCTCCATCCCTCCACCCCTCCATCCATCCCTCCACCCCTCCACCCCTCCCTCCCTCCATCCCTTCATCCATCCCTCCACCCCTCCATCCATCCCTCCACGCATCCATCCATCCATCCATCCATCCATCCATCCATTCATCCCTCCATCCATCCCTCCATCCATCCCTCCACCCCTCCCTCCATCCATCCACCCCTCCCTCCCTCCATCCATCCCTCCACCCATCCATCCCTCCATCCCTCCATCCATCCCTCCATCCATCCATCCATCCCTTCCCCCCTTCATCCATCCCTCCACCCCTCCACCCCTCCATCCATCCATCCATCCATCCATCCATCCATCCATCCCTCCATCCCTCCATCCATCCCTCCATCCCTCCATCCATCCCTCCATCCATCCCTCCCTCCATCCATCCCTCCACCCCTCCCTCCATCCATCCCTCCATCCATCCCTCCACCCCTCCCTCCATCCATCCACCCCTCCCTCCCTCCCTCCATCCCTCCACCCATCCATCCCTCCATCCATCCCTCCATCCCTCCATCCCTCCACCCCTCCCTCCCTCCCTCCCTCCCTCCCTCCCTCCATCCATCCATCCATCCATCCATCCATCCATCCATCCCTCCACCCCTCCCTCCATCCATCCATCCCTCCATCCATCCCTCCACCCCTCCCTCCATCCCTCCATCCCTCCATCCACACCTCCAATCCTCCCTCCCTCCCTGCCATTCTCTGATTCTCTGATCAGCCTCAACGTGGCCATGACAACCAGGACCAGTCTCCTCCTTCCTCATCCCCAGCCTTTATATCTTCCTCACCTGAGCCAGAGCCAGAGGTGGAGAGATCATAGACCAGATCTTGCAAGGTTTTATCCTTGGAGAGGCACATTTCACAGGAGGGGTCTTCCATGTCCAGGCGCTGGCGGTTGTGGTAGACACGTTGGTGGTGGTGGAAAACAAAGACAACGATGATCATCACCACGAACACCAGGAAGACGGGGCCGGCGATCACCGCCACCAGCTCCACTGGACCCCAGCTTGAGGGGGGGCTCGTTATCTTTGAGGTGTCCTTGAAAGCAAAGGGACAAGGAGAAAGGCTTTTAAGAGGATCATCATCACCCCTTCACATGAAGATCTTGGAGGACTTGCTTCTTAGCTTGCTGCTCCAGGATGGGAGAGGACACAACAAGTTCACGGTGTTAATAAGGGATTGGGTCAATCAGCTGTAGCTGACACCCAAGCCCCACCCCAAAAAGAGGAGGGTGCACCCATTGTGGGGGCAATTTGGTACTTCAAAGAGGATGGGAGTGGGTTCCAGGGTGAATTTGCTGCTACAGCAGCATTTCACCTTCTGCTGGAGCTCTCCAAGTGGAGATAAAAGAAGCAGGTGTAAGGAGGGCTCATTCAGCCCAACTTCCCCTTCGTCCTGCAACCACCAGTGAAGCCTTGTGCCTGGAGGTGACAATGATCTGAGTCTTCTTGAGGACAGGTCAGACCTCCCTGGGCTGGAGCAGATCTCCTGTGGAGACAGGCTGAGGGAGCTGGGCTGGTTGGAGGAGAGGAGAAGGGAGGAGAGGAGAAGGGAGGAGAGGAGAAGGGAGGAGAGGAGAAGGGAGGAGAGAAGGGAGGAGAGGAGAAGGGAGGAGAGGAGAAGGGAGGAGAGGAGAAGGGAGGAGAGGAGAAGGGAGGAGAGGAGAAGGGAGGAGAGGAGAAGGGAGGAGAGGAGAAGGGAGGAGAGGAGAAGGGAGGAGAGGAGAAGGGAAGGGAGGAGGCTGTGGGGGGACCTCCTTGCAGCCTGCCAGTCCCTGAAGGGACCCCAGGAACAGGAGGGGAATGGGCTTGTTGAAGGGCAGAGCCTGGCAGGACAAGGCGCTGGAGTGAAGCTGGAGGAGGGAAGGGGGAGAGGAGAGATTGGGGGGAAGTTGTGCACAGAGAGAGTGGGGAGGGGCTGGAAGGGGCTGCCCAGAGAGGGGTGGGTGCCCCGTGCCTGGGGGTGTCCAAGGCCAGGTTGGATGGGGCCCTGGGCAACCTTGTGTAGCTCCAGGCCTGGAGGTTGGTGTCCCTGCCTGTGGCAGGGGGGTGGAGCTGTATGAGAGCACACCCCATCCTCCCACTGCTGCAGGATGAAGCATCACCCAGCAGAAGTGGTTAACTCCAGACAAACACTCTTGCTTTTGGGGTGCAGAGCTGAAAGGATGAGGAGTCTTCCAGCATGGGGAAAAGAAACCCCTCCACCACCCCAAACTTCTGAAGCTCCTCCTGCCCCAAGCACAAGCTCATCATGTGGTGACACTTTGGCAGCCACAGGGCAGCTCAAGCAACTTCCATGTTCCAATTGGAATTAATTTGGTATTATTTCCACTTAAAACATTGAAGAAACAAACCCAAGTCACACAGAGACCTGAGGGGAGTAACAAGGGATGGAGGAAGTCATGTTAATGGCACATCCCTCAGAGGGAATGGGACATTCCTAAGCTCAGAAGGGAGATGTCAAGAGGGAAGTTCTCCCTCCCATGAGGGTTTGGTGGCTTTTGAAGGGGCTGATCATCATCTGTTGTCATAGAATCATATCAGAGAATCCCAGCCTGGGCTGGGTTGGGAGGGACCCCAAGGGTCCCAGAGCTCCAACCCCCTGCCACAGGCAGGGACACCAACCTCAGGCCTGGAGCTACACAAGGTTGCCCAGGGCCCCAGCCAACCTGGCCTTGGACACCCCCAGGCACGGGGGGCACCCACCCCCTCTCTGGGCAGCCCCTTCCAGCCCCTCCCCACTCTCTCTGCACACAACTTCCCCCCAATCTCTCCTCTCCCCCTTCCCTCCTCCAGCTTCACTCCAGCCCCCTTGTCCTGCCAGGCTCTGCCCTTCAACAAGCTGATTCCCCTCCTGTTCCTGGGGTCCCTTCAGGGACTGGCAGGCTGCAAGGAGGTCCCCCCACAGCCTTCTCTGCTCCAGGCTGAGCCAGCCCAGCTCCCTCAGCCTCTCTCCAGAGGGGAGCTGCTCCTCATCCCCCCCAGGGCTCCTCTGACCCCTCTCCAACAGCCCCACATCTCTCTTGGGTTGGGTTCCCCAGCTCTGCACACAGGACTCCTGAGCAGAGAGCAGAGAGGGACAATCCCCTCCCTGTCCCTGCTGCCACCCTGAGGCTGATGGAGCCCAGGATCCCATCGCCCTTCCCAGCTGCAGGAGCCACTGCTGCCTCATGGGGAGTTCCTCATCCCCCAGGACACCCAGGTCCTTCTCCTCAGGGCTGCTCCCCAGGAGCTCCTCTCCCAGTCTGGATCTCTCTTTGTAGGGCAGCTGCTCCAGCCCTCTGAGCATCTCTGGCTCCTCTGACCCCTTTCCAACAGTTCCACATCTTTCATGTACTGGGGGCCCCAGCTCTGGACACAGGACTCCAGCTGGGGCCTCATGAGGACAGAGCAGAGAGGGACAATCCCCTCCAGCTTCTCTCCTTCTCACTCCCCAGTTCACACAGAGACCTAAGAGGAGAGTGAAAACAGGGCTGAGAGCTCCTCATTCCCCCATCCCAACCAGTTTCTCTCCTTCCCCACTCACCACTGGGAACCATCAAGTCGATTTTGTTGCAGAAATCAGAGTAGCAGCAGTGGGTGTTGCGTAGATCTTCAGAGCTCAGGCAGTAGAAGGGTTTCCCAGCAGGAATCAGCTTGGCTTCTGGGATGCAGGTACGTACATGGTGCTTGACACCATCCAGGTTGAAGACAGAGACCATGCAGGCACCATCTGTTTCACACGTGGAGTTGGCTTGTTTGCAGTCAGAGCACAAACAGGTCAAAGCTGTGGGGAGGAGATCACAGAGTCACAGGGCTTGAAGGGACCTCAAGAGATCATGGGGTCCCACCCCCTGCCCAAGCAGGGTCCCCAGGACAGGTTGGTGTCCAGAGGGGGCTGGAATCTCTCCAGAGAAGGAGACTCCACACCCCCTGGGCAGCCTGTCCCAGGGCTCCCTCACCCTCACTGGGGAAAAGTTCTTCCCCACATTGGGGGGGAACTCCCTGTGCTCCAACTTGCAGCCATTGCCCCTTGTCCTGTCCCCACAGACACTGAGAAGGGGCTGGCTGATTCCCCTTGCACCCCATCCTTCAGATATTGATAAACATTGATTAGGTCCCCCCTCAGTCTTCTCTTCTCCAGGCTGAACAGCCCCAGCTCTCTCAGCCTTTCCTCCCAGGGGAGATGCTCCAGGCCCCTAATCATCTTCCTAGCCCTTCTCTGGGCTCTCTCCAGGAGATCCCTGGCTGTTTGATCCCAGGGAGCCCAGCCCTGGACACAACACTCCAGCTGGGGCCTGAGCAGGGCAGAGCAGAGGGGGAGGATCCCCTCCTGTGACCCCCTGATGCCCCCAGGATCCCATTGTCTCTCTCAGCCCCAGGGCACACTGCTGGCTCATGGCCACCCTGTCACCCACCAGCACCCCCAGGTCCTTCTCCTCAGAGCTCCTCTCCAGCAGCTCCTGTCCTGATTCCAGCAGTTCTCCCTTCCCAGGGGCCAGACTCTCCCCTTGCTCTTGTTGAACCCCAGCTGGTGTCTCCCTGCCCAGCTCTCCAGCCTGGCCAGGTCTCTGGGTGGCAGCTCAGTGTCCTGTGTGTCACCCACTCCTCCCAGCTCTGGATCACTGGAAATGAGCCATTAACATGCCTTCCTCCATCCCTTGTTACTCCAGACCTCTGAGAGGCCAATTCAAGCCCCAAACAGCCTGTTGAAACAAGAGGAGCCTCTCCAGATGATGCCTGCCCACACAACCCCACCCTCCTCCCTGCCCCTGTTGCAACCACCCAGAGCGATGACCCAGGCTGGTCCTGGCCAACTGGGCTTGGATTGTTCCCAAGATTCCCTCCCCACCCAACCTCAGGTCCAGACTCCCATCAAAACCAACAGTTACTCAACCTGACACACACAATTTCACCCCAACTCAGGGTCCAGGTGGCCTCAGCCACCCCCAAAGATCAGCTGCCTGTTCCAGGCTGGGGAGAGACATCCCAAACCAACTCCACCAGTCCAGTGTGCTGCACCCAGCTGGGCCAGGCACTGGTTTAGGAACTGCTTTGAGATGTGAGATGCTTCCTTGGGATGCTTGAGGGGGGGAGGGAGAGGAGGAGGAGGGGAGGGAGAGGAGGAGGGGGGGAGGGAGAGGAGGAAGGGGGGAGGGAGAGGAGGAAGGGGGGAGGGAGAGGAGGAAGGGGGGAGGGAGAGGAGGAAGGGGGGAGGGAGAGGAGGAAGGGGGGAGGGAGAGGAGGAGGGGGAGAGGGAGAGGAGGAGGGGGAGAGGGAGAGGAGGAGGGGGAGAGGGAGAGGAGGAGGGGGAGAGGGAGAGGAGGAAGGGGAGAGGGAGAGGAGGAAGGGGAGAGGGAGAGGAGGAGGGGAGAGGGAGAGGAGGAGGGGAGAGGGAGAGGAGGAGGGGGAGAGGGAGAGGAGGAGGAGGGGAGGGAGAGGAGGAGGAGGGGAGGGAGAGGAGGAGGGGGAGAGGGAGAGGAGGAGGGGGGAGAGGGAGAGGAGGAGGGGGGAGAGGGAGAGGAGGAAGGGGAGAGGGAGAGGAGGAAGGGGAGAGGGAGAGGAGGAGGGGGAGAGGGAGAGGAGGAGGAGGGGAGGGAGAGGAGGAAGGGGAGAGGGAGAGGAGCAGGGTGGGGCTTGTTTAGCAGCACCCAGTGTTTCCTTCAGCCTTCATCAGACCCCTCAGGCTCCCCAGAGGGCTCCAGCAACCTGTGCTCACCCTGCAGGAACAGCCTGGGAGGCAGAGAGACTCTGCAGAGCTGGTTAACACACACAGGGGCTGCACTTCACTCCCCCCAGCCCCCCTCCTGGACCCTCTACCTCTGCTGGCACCCCCTGGGTTTACAGGGGGGAATGAGAAGTCCCTGTCCCACTCCCAGCTGGGCAAGGGAGAGGCTCAGCCCTCTGTCACACCCAGCCCCAGCAACCTGATGGAAGGAGCATGAAGGATACTGGAAGCACTGGAAGAGCCTCCTGCTCCCAGCCAGCACGGGGTGATGCTGCTGGGAGCACGGTGGAACAACAAGCAGGGGGTCAGGGTGGATTTGGGGGTTCCTTGAGGAGGAATGAGTTACTACTCACTGGATTCCTACTCTTTCCTAGCTGTAGTAGGGCTCTTAGCAGCTCTGAGGAGGGCTGGAGTGCTCCAGACAGGCTGAATCACAGGAGCTGTTGAGTTCTGAACCAGGAGCTTGGAAGTGCAGAGGCACCAAGCAGCCAGGGAAGGGCAGGAGAGGAGCAAGATGCCTTTAAAAAGCATCATGAGCCAAGGCAGCTCAGCCCTGGGCTGTGCTAAGCACAGGGGAACAGGGAGGCAGGACAGCAAACAGACAGGGGAAGCTCCAAGGCTGGCTCAGAGGAGGGCTCAGAGCATCACACCTGTGGGTTATGCAGCTTTGAGGGGAAGCCTTATACTGACCAGGGGAATCCGGACAAACAGCACCCAATGGCACCCAGTGCAGTGCTCTCCAGCAGCCAGCAGAGCACAGAATGAGAGAATCACAGAAGGTTCTGGGTTGGGAGGGACCCCCAAGTGTCCCAGAGCTCCAACCCCCTGCCACAGGCAGGAACACCAACCTCAGGCCTGGAGCTACACAAGGTTGCCCAGGGCCCCAGCCAACCTGGCCTTGGACACCCCCAGGCACGGGGCACCCACCCCCTCTCTGGGCAGCCCCTTCCAGCCCCTCCCCACTCTCTCTGCACACAACTTCCCCCCAATCTCTCCTCTCCCCCTTCCCTCCTCCAGCTTCACTCCAGCCCCCTTGTCCTGCCAGGCTCTGCCCTTCAACAAGCTGATTCCCCTCCTGTTCCTGGGGTCCCTTCAGGGATGGGATGGCTGCAATGAGAACTTCCCCCCCCCCCCAATATCTAATTGAAGCCCTCCCCCCCCTTTAGCTTCAACCCAAGAGGCTCCTGCTTGTTCCCTTGAGGCAGCACTCTTGGGGTGATCAAACAAGGAGCACGAAGGAATTCCTGGAGTAGGGAGTGGATGTTCCTCCTGCTTTGCCTCTTGGGCAAAGGTTGCTCCTCCTTTAATTCATGGAACAAACCACCACAGGGTATTTCTCTCTTCTGGAGCACGTTCCCACACATTCCCTCTTCATCCCAGCATCTAAAGAGCCAGCAGAGCTCCAAACCCACTTGTTTGGCCCCACAGCCTTCTCTTCTCCAGGCTGAGCCAGCCCAGCTCCCTCAGCCTCTCTCCAGAGGGGAGCTGCTCCTCATCCCCCCCAGGGCTCCTCTGACCCCTCTCCAACAGCCCCACATCTCTCTTGGGTTGGGTTCCCCAGCTCTGCACACAGGACTCCTGAGCACAGAGCAGAGAGGGACAATCCCCTCCCTGTCCCTGCTGCCACCCTCAGGCTGATGGAGCAGATCCCAGGGCTTTCTGTAATAAACTTCCCCCTATTATCCCCTCTCCCCCTTCAGCTTTAATCCAGCCCCCTTGTCCTGCCATTGTCTGTCCTTTTAACAAGCTGATTCCCCTCCTGTTCCTGGGGGTCCCTTCAGGGACTGGCAGGCTGCAATAAGATCCCCCCACAGGCTTCTCTGCTCCAGGCTGAAAAAGGTGCTTCTCAAACCTACTTCCCCCCTCTGGGGAACAGAGGTTGGGTCTAAGAGAGGTTTTATGAAACCCTAAGAAGAGAAAAGAGCAGCCAGGGCACATTCCTGCCTTTAAGTGTGCTTGCAAGAGGGGTTTTTAAAGCATCTCCTTTCTTTATCACAAAAACTCAAGGCCCAAATGAAACCCCATCTAAGCCAGACACATTTCAACACGTTGGCTGGTTTCAACTTGGTTTGGAATCGCCCTGTGTTCCTGCTGGGCTCATCTCTTGAAGGTTTCAAACCCAAGTTTGGCTTCCAGGGGGAAAGCAAACACTTGAAGGCACTCATAAAACTGGTTTTGTAAACTACTTCTTCAAGTGCTTGGCCTGAAAAGAAGCAGCCATCCCTTGGAGAGGGAAAGCAGAGGAGCTGGTTGGATCTGCTCAGTTTCATTTGTAGGATTAAATAAATCAAGTTTCCCTGGGAGGGATGATACCAAAGGGATGATACCAGAGCCCTGGAGCAAGAGGAAGATCCTTATCCATTCCAAGCTGAGGTTTCCTGCTCAGGAGGAGCTGCCCCACAGAGCACAGCTCCTTTTTTCCTCCTGGGGATGTTGGCTGGTTTGTTCACCCCCCAACACACACTTTGAGATGAGGAATTCATAGAATCATAGAGTTGTAGGGGTTGGAAGGGACCTCGAGAGCTCATGGGGTCCCACCCCCTGCCCAAGCAGGGTCCCCAGGACAGGTTGGTGTCCAGAGGGGGCTGGAATCTCTCCAGAGAAGGAGACTCCACACCCCCTGGGCAGCCTGTCCCAGGGCTCCCTCACCCTCACTGGGGAAAAGTTCTTCCCCACATTGGGGGGGAACTCCCTGGGCTCCAACTTGCAGCCATTGCCCCTTGTCCTGTCCCCACAGACACTGAGAAGGGGCTGGCTGATTCCCCCTGCACCCCATCCTTCAGATATTGATAAACATTGACTAGGTCCCCCCTTCAGCCTTCTCTTCTCCAGGCTGAACAGCCCCAGCTCACCCAGCCTTTCCTCACAGGGGAGATGCTCCAGGCCCCTAATCATCTCCATAGCCCTTCTCTGGACTCTCTCCAGGAGATCCCTGTCCTTTTTATCCCAGGGAGCCCAGCCCTGGACACAACACTCCAGCTGGGGCCTGAGCAGGGCAGAGCAGAGGGGGAGGATCCCCTCCTGTGACCCCCTGATGCCCCCCAGGATCCCCTTGTCTCTCTCAGCCCCAGGGCACACTGCTGGCTCATGGCCACCCTGTCACCCACCAGCACCCCCAGGTCCTTCTCCTCAGAGCTCCTCTCCAGCAGCTCCTGTCCTGATTCCAGCAGTTCTCCCTTCCCAGGGGCCAGACTCTCCTCTTGCTGCTCTCAAACCCCAGCTGGTGTCTCCCTGCCCAGCTCCCCAGCCTGGCCAGGTCTCTGGGTGGCAGCTCAGTGTCCTGTGTGTCACCCACTCCTCCCAGCTCTGGATCATCAGCACTTGCTGAGGGTGGGTGCTGTTCCCTCATCAAGGTGTCAATGAAGATATTGAACAGGACTGGACCCAACACCCAGCCCTGGGGACACCACTGCTCACAGGCTCCAGTCAGACTCTGCTCCTCGAATCACAACCCTCTGGGCTCAGTCCCACAGCCAGTTCCCCACCCACCTCACTGTCCTCTCATCTATCCCATAATCTCTCAGCTTTGCTATCAGGGTGTCATGGGAGACAGGATCAAAGGCCCTGCTGCAGTCTAGGTAGATGACACCCACTGCTCTCCCTCCATCCACCCAGCCTGTGATGAGATGAGAAGAAGGCACTGAGATTGGTCGAGCACGATCTCCCCTTGGTGAACCCATGCTGACTGCTCCTCAGCACCTTCTTCTCTTCCAGTTGCTGGGAGATGGCCTCCAGAACAAGCTGTTCCATCACCTTTCCTGGGACAGAGGTGAGGCTGACTGGCCTAGAGTTCCTAGGTGCCTCTTTCGAGGATTTTGAGGAATTCTTAGGTTTGCAGGGCCAAAAGCCCTGGGTTTTTTTCCTAGATATTCCAGCCCATAACCTCTGGGCACTCCAAAGATGGTCAGATCCCTGGGTAGATCCCAGTTGTGTCAGGGAGGAGAGGTCAGTCCACACTGGAGCTTGCTGGGAGAATCCCAGGACAAGCCCCACAGGTCCAGTTTGGATGAAGCAGAAGGGAAAATCCTTCTCCTGTCAGAAGGCAGGGAAAATTAACTGCTGTTAATTAACCCAGTGGGGGTGAGAAGATGGACAGGGATGCAGAGCTGCTGCCAAGCATTTCATCTGCCTGGACTTGTGCAAGGCCTGTGACACAGTCCCCCACCACATCCTCATCTCTAAACTGGAGAGATGTGGATTTGATGGGTGGGACCATCCAGTGGGTAAGAAACTGGTTAACAGACCAGAGCCAAAGGGTGGTGTCACTGGGTCTGTGTGCAGGTGGAGCTGGTGACAAGTGGGGTCCCCCAGGGGTCTGTCTGGGGACTGGTTCTCCTGAACATCTTTATCAGTGTCATGGGTGATGGGATGGAGGGCACCCTCAGCAAGTTTGGGGGTGACACCAAGCTGAGTGGTGTGGGTGACACCCTAGAAGGAAAGGAGCCATCCAGAGGGGGCTGGACAGGCTGGAAAGGTGGGTCTGGGGGAACTGAATGAGGTTCAACACTGCCAAGGGTCAGGGGTGGCACTGGGGCTGGAGGGATCCCAGACATGGATACAGACTGGGAGAGGAGCTCCTGGGGAGAAGGAACTGGGTGGAGGGATCCCAGATGGAGATCCAGACTGGGAGAGGAGCTCCTGGGGAGCAGCCCTGAGGAGAAGGACCTGGGTGTCCTGGGGGATGAGGAACTCCCCATGAGGCAGCAGTGGCTCCTGCAGCTGGGAAGGGCGATGGGATCCTGGGCTCCATCAGCCTCAGGGTGGCAGCAGGGACAGGGAGGGGATTGTCCCTCTCTGCTCTGTGCTCAGGAGTCCTGTGTGCAGAGCTGGGGAACCCAACCCAAGAGAGATGTGGGGCTGTGGGAGAGGGGTCAGAGGAGCCCTGGGGGGGATGAGGAGCAGCTCCCCTCTGGAGAGAGGCTGAGGGAGCTGGGCTGGCTCAGCCTGGAGCAGAGAAGGCTGTGGGGGGACCTCCTTGCAGCCTGCCAGTCCCTGAAGGGACCCCAGGAACAGGAGGGGAATCAGCTTGTTGAAGGGCAGAGCCTGGCAGGACAAGGGGGCTGGAGTGAAGCTGGAGGAGGGAAGGGGGAGAGGAGAGATTGGGGGGAAGTTGTGTGCAGAGAGAGTGGGGAGGGGCTGGAAGGGGCTGCCCAGAGAGGGGGTGGGTGCCCCGTGCCTGGGGGTGTCCAAGGCCAGGTTGGCTGGGGCCCTGGGCAACCTTGTGTAGCTCCAGGGATGAGGTTGGTGTCCCTGCCTGTGGCAGGGGGTTGGAGCTCTGGGACCCTTGGGGTCCCTCCAACCCACCCCAGTCTCTGATTCTATGATTTCCTGGGTGCTCTCAAGCAGTCTGGGGTGCCTGGGTGAGGCTAAAGGAGACAGGAGGCAATAAAAGCACTCTGTTTAGGAAGGAAAGCTCGTTCTGAACAAAACAGAATCCACTTAAAAGAAAGTGATTGAGCTGAAGAAAACCAGATGGGGTGAAGGAATAAAGAGGTTCACACAAGTGGGGCAGCAGGGTCCCCTCTTCCCCAACGCCTGGGGATGAGTCTGTATGAAGCAGGAAGGCAGGAGAGGAGCCTGTTCCATCCCCCCAGCACCCTCTTCTGCTGGGAGACAAACCCAGCCCTTTCAAGAAGCTGTTTAAACAGGCCTAACAAGCTGCAGATCCTCAGGAGGCCCTAGAGCTTTGTTCTCACCGAGAGGGATGGGGTTGTGTTTACACTGGAGCAAACCTTCAAGTGAGACTTAATCCAGGGCAGAGCACGGGTGGTTGTGACATGAGTGACATGAGCAGGGGGGTCCTGGTAGGAGCACAGAGGCACCAGCAGCACCCTGGGGGACCAGCATCCCAGTGGGGGCACCAACAGCATATCCCATGGGGGGCACCACCAAGCACCCCAGATGGGGGAGCCTCCAGCACCCCAGAGGGGGGAACCACCAAGCACCCCAGAGGGGGGAACCTCCAGCACCCCAGAGGGGGGCACCACCAAGCACCCCAGAGGGGGGAACCTCCAGCACATCCCAGGGGGGGCACCACCTGCACATCCCAGGGGAGAAC
The DNA here is from genome assembly GCA_022605575.1 of Laterallus jamaicensis coturniculus. NCBI lineage: Eukaryota > Metazoa > Chordata > Aves > Gruiformes > Rallidae > Laterallus > Laterallus jamaicensis. Next base: position 821,235 of record JAKCOX010000162.1, read on the forward strand.
CACCAAGCACCCCAGGGGGGGCACCACCAGCACATCCCAGGGGGGGCACCACCAGCACATCCCAGGGGGGGCACCACCAGCACCCCAGAGGGGGGAACACCAGCACCCCAGAGGGGGGAACACCAGCACCGCACCCCAGGGGGGGCACCACCAAGCACCCCAGGGGAGGCACCACCAGCATATCCCAGAGGGGACACCACCAGCACATCCCAGAGGGGGAACCTCCAGCACCCCAGAGGGGGGGAACACCAGCACCCCAGAGGGGGGAACACCAGCACCCCAGAGGGGGGAACACCAGCACCGCACCCCAGGGGGGGCACCACCAAGCACCCCAGGGGGGGCACCACCAGCATCCCTTTGCAGATAGGAAAACAAGGGAAGGCCACCCCCATCCCATCCCATCCCATCCCATCCCATCCCATCCCATCCCATCCCATCCCATCCTCCCCCAATTAAAGGTGATATGGATTCCCAAAGTGAATCCAAACAAACCAGTGAAGCTCTGAAGAGCTCCAGGGACCCCACTGGTTTGTTTGGATTCACTGTCAGAGCTTCAGATCTCCAACCCAGGGACCCCAAAATCCCCCCCACCCACTCACCCAGCAACTCCCTGAGCTCATTTATCCTTCTAATTATTTATTCTCTCACAAGATTGCTCATGTCAAGACATCCACACAGCTACCCAGGGCTAAGTTGCACCCCAAAACCTAAAGAAACAGTGCTAACCACCCCCTGGAATAGCTGTTTTCCCAAATCTCCCAAAATTGGGCTACATAAAAATGATATGATTTTATCTCAGGGCAAAACACTACCTGCTCAAGATGGATTAAGCTAATTAACCTGAAGATGATGATGTTAATAGCCACCCACTTTAGTTACCAAGATTTTTTTACAGCCATCCTGAGCTGTTGTTCATCACCAGTTGGATTTGAGGCTGGGAGGAGAGTGATTCCCCCACTCTCCCCCAATTTCTGAGCCTCTGGAATAGGAGCTGTAATTGATTTCATCTCTGTGCAGCACCTCAGCTTAATGAGACTTGATCTGGTGCTGAGGTTTGAATGCTGCATGTTAGCAAGAGAGAGGGCAAACAAGTGGGTTTGGAGCTCTGCTGCCTCTTGAGATGCTGGGATGAAGAGGGAATGTGTGGGAACGTGCTCCAGAAGAGAGAAATACCCTGTGGTGGTTTGTTCCATGAATTAAAGGAGGAGTAACCTTTGCCCAAGAGGCAAAGCAGGAGGAACATCCACTCCCTACTCCAGGAATTCCTTCGTGCTCCTTGTTTGATCACCCCAAGAGTGCTGCCTCAAGGGAACAAGCAGGAACCTCTTGGATTGAAGCTAAAGGGGGGGGGAGGGCTTCAATTAGATATTGGGGGGGGGGGGGGAAGTTCTCATTGCAGCCATCCCATCCCTGAAGGGACCCCAGGAACAGGAGGGGAATCAGCTTGTTGAAGGGCAGAACCTGGCAGGACAAGGGGGCTGGAGTGAAGCTGGAGGAGGGAAGGGGGAGAGGAGAGACTGGGGGGAAGTTGTGTGCAGAGAGAGTGGGGAGGGGCTGGAAGGGGCTGCCCAGAGAGGGGGTCCCCCATCCCTGGGGGTGTCCAAGGCCAGGTTGGATGGAGCCCTGGGCAACCTTGTGTAGCTCCAGGCCTGAGGTTGGTGTCCCTGCCTGTAGCAGGGGGTTGGAGCTCTGGGACCCTTGGGGTCCCTCCCAATCCATGCCAGTCTCTGATTCTCACCACCCAGCAGAGGCTTTGAACACAAAGGTTTGCTCCCCATAATATTCACCCCAATTCTGCTGCTGCTTGGCCTCAACAACCAGGATCCCATCATCCCTCCCTAAAATACACCCCAGCATCTTCTCCAAACCCCAGAGCCAGCTCGCCCACACCCTCTGCCTCCCAAATCCCACTCAAGGCCCCTCCTGGATGCTCACACTGCCCCTGTTTCCCTCCAGACAGGGGCTGAGGCACCAAGCAGGGATTTGCTCTTCCACAGACACAGCACCAGCACCTCAAATTCTCTCTCTCTGCCCCATCCACTCCTCCTCCTCCTCCTTCTCCTCCTTTTGGATCTCACCACATCTTCTGCTCCTTGCTGGTGCTTATGAAATCTACTGACCCACTGCTGCTAAATGTGACAGAGTTAAAATTAGCTGCAAAGTATTATGGAAAAGAAAAAAAAAGGAAGCAAGAAAAGCACTTTCATCCAGAAAGTAAAAATTATACTGGGGTATTTAGAGTTGGAACCACAAATCCCAACTTTTCCAGTCCCCTGGCACAGGCTGAACCTGATGGGAACAGGCTGTGGATGGGTAGGAAACACTCCATGGGGAAGGAGAGGCAGGAAGGATGCACTCTCAGGTTTAGAGGGAAGAACTCTCCCTGCATCTACTCACACAACACAAAAGGAGAGCCTCTCAGTTCATTTTAAATAGGCAAATTGACAGGAGCCTCATCATTAGCAGCTTAATTAGAAGAAGACTTGACGTTGCTGTTGATCTCCAAGTCAGAAAACAGACATATGGCTCTGAACTGCCTCTCCAGGTTCTGGTTTGACACCTATTTTGTGTTTTAACTTGTTAGGAAACCAGTTTAGGAGCCTCACATCCCATCCCCATCCCAATCTCCATCCCCATCCAAGGAAGCCAGTCACACAGCCAGGCCAATACACTGGGTATTACTGGTGGGTTCCCAGCCTTCCCACCCCTGTCCTGCTCTTCTTCAGAGCCTGAGTAACAAGTGGTTTAAGCTGGAGCTTTACTCCAGCACCCAGCAGCTCACAGGTTCCTTCCACAAAGCCCATAGAAAGGTCTAGAAAGCCAAGCCTTTGTCAGAAGTGGGGTTCAACATGCAGTGAGGCTCCCTTTCCTCATGGAAAGAAGAACTACACAGGATGGAGAACCAGAGGCTTAAATACCAGGGACAAGAGGGGTCTCCCACCACCCATGACTGCTCAGGCAAGAGGGGTCTCCCACCCCATACAACTGCCCAGGCAAGAGGGGTCTGCCACCACCCACAACACCTCAGGTAAGAGGGGGTCTCCCACTCCATATAACTGCCCAGGCAAGAGGGGTCTCCCACCCCACACAACTGCTCAGTCAGGAGGGGTCTCCCACCCCCCACAGCACCTCAGGCAAGAGGGGTCTCCCACCCCACACGACTGCTCAGACAGAAGGGGTCTCCCACCCCCCACGACCCCTCAGGCAAGAGGGGTCTCCCACCCCCCACAACTGCCCAGAGGGGTCTCCCACCCCCCACAACTGCTCAGTCAGGAGGGGTCTCCCACCCCCCACAACTGCTCAGTCAGGAGGGGTCTCCCACCCCCCACAACTGCTCAGTCAGGAGGGGTCTCCCACCCCACACAGCTGCCCAGACAAGAGGGGTCTCCCACCCCCTACAACCCCTCAGACACGAGGCTCCATCTCCACAACCTCACCACCACCCAGCTTTCTCCCTGGAGATGAGACAACCCCTCCCTCAGTCTGCTGAGATAACCAACCCCCCCAGCTGCCTGGTGGAGGTGGTGGTGGTGGTGTGGAGAAGAACACACTTCCACCAGGTCAACACCCAGAGTGAACTTTGCCTGTTGTTACAGCCAACTGACGTTTCGCTTTCGCAACAGCCGTTTCCGTCAGGGTTGGCCAAAAAAACACCCAACCAACCCCATGAACCCAAAAACACCCCCCCCCAGAGCTGTCTGGCCAAGGAGCTGGAGGAGTTCAAGAATGCTTCTTGGACTCTGCTTTTCATTTCCAGTTGGAGAAGGCTGCTGGGAAGGTTGTAAGGAGCAGCTTAGGGACTGGGGGAGGATTTTGAAGCAGGTGTTAACAATGAAACCTGCTGGCTCCTCACAGTTTTCTCTTGGCTTTATTGCCAGCAGGCAAATAAAGTTGATCTACCAGCATTTCTGCACATTTTTGGGTGGGTTTTCCCCCCTTTTTTGTTTATAAAGGGGTTTGGGGGGGTTTTTTCTACCTTATTTGTGCACACAGAGGTTTGCAGCGCCCAAGAAGTACAGGAATTGAGATGGTTTCCCATCCTGTCCTGGAATCACAGAGCTGAGGGGTTGGAAGGGACCTCAAGAGATCATAGAATCCTAGAATCCCAGCCTGGGCTGGGTTGGAAGGGACCCCAAGGGTCCCAGAGCTCCAACCCCCTGCCACAGGCAGGGACACCAACCTCAGGCCTGGAGCTACACAAGGTTGCCCAGGGCCCCATCCAACCTGGCCTTGGACACCCCCAGGGATGGTGATCATGGGGTCCCACCCCCTGCCCAAGCAGGGTCCCCAGGACAGGTCGGTGTCCAGATGGGGCTGGAATCTCTCCAGAGAAGGAGACTCCACACCCCCTGGGCAGCCTGTCCCAGGGCTCCCTCACCCTCACTGGGAAGAAGTTCTTCCCCACACTGGGGGGAACTCCCTGGGCTCCAACATGAGCCCATCCCCCCTTGTCCTGTCCCCACAGACACTGAGCAGAGGCTGCCCATGGCCCCCTGTGTCCCACCCTTCAGCTATTGATCCCCATTGATCAGATCCCCTCTCAGGCTGCTCCTCTCCAGGCTGAACAGCCCCAGCTCACCCAGCCTTTCCTCCCAGGGGAGATGCTCCAGGCCCCTCAGCATCTCTGTGTCCCTCCTCTGGGCTCTCTCCAGGAGATCCCTGGCTGTTTGATCCCAGGGAGCCCAGCCCTGGACACAACACTCCAGCTGGGGCCTGAGCAGGGCAGAGCAGAGGGGAAGGATCCCCTCCTGTGACCCCCTGATGTCCCCCAGGGTCCCCTTGTCTCTCTCAGCCCCCAGGGGAGATGCTCCAGGCCTAGAAGAGATCTCAGGTCTGAAGCCTGGTAGCTGGGGCTTCAGAGCCATGCCAAGCACACACCATGGCTGCTGGAGCAGCAGCCCAGCCACAGCCTCCCCAGTGCCAGCTCCCTCAAAGCCAGGCTGAGCTCACACCTCCTACAGGACAGCCCAAAGGAGAACTGTCTAGGACACAGGGAGTGGGGACAACAATCAGCCACAGAGCAACCTAGCTCAGCACCAACAGCCAGCCCAGCTTCCAGGAGGTGTTCATCCTTTCCTGATTATTTATTATTATTATATATATATATTTAAATAAACACCAGCTGGACCTAAAACTCAAGAGCAGGATGAGGTCCTGCTTCACCCCTTGTCACTAAAACACCTTCTTCCAAGGGCTGGATTGAAAACAAAGCCTAGCCTAGAACCAGCCCTAAGGGGTGTTGCTACAACCAGACTCAACAGGACTCACAAATACACCCCTAACCTACTGCCCTAATGGGGTTTAGAGATGTTTTCTGCAGCTAACAAGCCTGGATCTGCAGGCACAGAGTTATTAGCTGGGTTGGGAACACATGAGATGAACAAGGAGAGGGTTGGGGAGGAGGAGGAGGAGGGAAGGAAAACCCCCACGTTTCGGTGTGGTTCCTGTCAGAACAGGTACCTGTGTTACACAAGCACCTGGCCCCTGAGAGGGATGGAACAGAGAAGCCTCAGCCACTGGGAAAGAATCATAGAATCAGAGACTGGACTGGGCTGGGTTGGAGGGACCCCAAGGGTCCCAGAGCTCCAACCCCCTGCCACAGGCAGGGACACCAACCTCAGGCCTGGAGCTACACAAGGTTGCCCAGGGCCCCATCCAACCTGGCCTTGGACACCCCCAGGCACGGGGCACCCACCCCCTCTCTGGGCAGCCCCTTCCAGCCCCTCCCCACTCTCTCTGCACACAACTTCCCCCCAATCTCTCCTCTCCCCCTTCCCTCCTCCAGCTTCACTCCAGCCCCCTTGTCCTGCCAGGCTCTGCCCTTCAACAAGCTGATTCCCCTCCTGTTCCTGGGGTCCCTTCAGGGACTGGCAGGCTGCAAGGAGGTCCCCCCACAGCCTTCTCTGCTCCAGGCTGAGCCAGCCCAGCTCCCTCAGCCTCTCTCCAGAGGGGAGCTGCTCCTCATCCCCCCCAGGGCTCCTCTGACCCCTCTCCAACAGCCCCACATCTCTCTTGGGTTGGGTTCCCCAGCTCTGCACACAGGACTCCTGAGCACAGAGCAGAGAGGGACAATCCCCTCCCTGTCCCTGCTGCCACCCTGAGGCTGATGGAGCCCAGGATCCCATCGCCCTTCCCAGCTGCAGGAGCCACTGCTGCCTCATGGGGAGTTCCTCATCCCCCAGGACACCCAGGTCCTTCTCCTCAGGGCTGCTCCCCAGGAGCTCCTCTCCCAGTCTGGATCTCCATCTGGGATTCCTCCACCCAGTTCCTTCTCCCCAGGAGCTCCTCTCCCAGTCTGGATCTCCAGCTGGGATTCCTCCAGCCCCAGTACAACCCCTGACCCTTGGCAGTGTTGAACCTCATCAGGTTCCCCCAGACCCACCTTTTCAGCCTGTCCAGACCCCTCTGGATGGCTCCTTTCCTTCTAGGGTGTTGACCACCCCACTCAGCTTGGTGTCACCCCCAAACTTGCTGAGGGTGCCCTCCATCCCATCACCCATGTCACTGGTACAGATGTTACAGAGAACCAGTCCCCAGACAGACCCCTGGGGGACCCCACTTGTCACCAGCTCCACCTGCACACAGACCCAGTGACACCACCCTTGGCTACAGGCTGTCAACCAGTTTCTTACCCATTGGATGGTCCACCCACCACTGTGTCCTCTGTCCTTGTCAACTGGTGCTCCAAGATGCTTCAGGTTGGGGGGAAAAGGGCCTTCCAAGCACCTCTTGTTCTTCCCCCCCCCCTCCCCAAAAGGTTGAGCCCTCCCAGGTAAAGCAGAAGGATGCCACAGAGCAAAGAGGCAGCACAAAGAGCCTTCCCTCCCTCCAAACCAATCTCTACAGCTGCTCCAAGCCTGAGGAGCAGGATTTCAGGGAGGATTCTCCACCCTAAAACCCCCAGAACACCGACCAAACCTTGGCTTCCATGAGAGGCACCAGGTGGGGGGCTGCCAAAGAGACACCCCCCCCCCACACACACCTTCAGCTGGGTCAACAGGTCTGTGGGGAGAGGCCCCCCAAGTCCCCAGGTCTGACTGGGGGCTGGTGAGAGCACAGTGGCACTTCCCAGCCTGGGGGCTGATCCCTGCTTGGCTCCCAGCCCCTGCCCTGCACCCAGACCCTGGGGGTCTGCACCCAGACCTCCCCCCCAGCCCCCCCTCAGCCCAGGAACAGCCCGTGCACTGCAGCTCCCCTTGTTACACCATCTCCTGAGGACCCACTGACACCCTCCCGCTCCCCTCCCCACCCAAAGCAGCCCTGTACCCCCTCAGCACAGCCCCCAGCCCCGCAGGGCTCCTCTGTGGGAGGGGACTGGCTTTTGGGGGGGGACACCCCAATCTCTGCCACCCCCCTAGACACACAGCTGGGCTCCCCAGCACAGCACAGGCCCAAACCTATGTGAAGCCCTTGTCTCCTCCACAGCCCCCCTCCTCCCCTTCTGTACCCCCTTCAGGACCACCTCATCCCCCTCCCCGAGCTTCCCCCTCCCATCCACCCCCCCATCCCTTCTCCCACCCCCGCCAAACACCCCCCTCTCCTCCCAGGCTTCCCCCCCCCCCAAAAAAGGACACTCCTCCCCCTCAGTACCCCCCTCTGGACCACCTCATCCCCCTCCCTGAACTCCCCCACCCCCATCCACACCCCCCCAATCCCTTCTCCCCACCCTGAAACATCCCCCTCCCCCCCAGGACCCCCCATGCCCATGTACACCCCCCAGGCCTAGCCCCCTGGGCCCTGCCCTCAGTCCCCCCCACCCCCACCCCTCCAGAGCCACGTCCAGCACCCCCTCCTCACCTCAGCCTCTTAGGCCCTGCCCTCAGAACCCCCCCCTCCCCAGGGCCATGTCCAGCACCCCACCCCCTCACCCCAGCCCCTGCCCTTAGCTCCCCCCCTCCACACCCCAGCCCCCTGCACCTGCCCTCAGCCCCCTTCCGGGTCCCCCCTCCTCCAGTGCTGGGTCCAGTGCCGCCCCCCCCCCTCACCCCAGCCCCCTGGGCCCTGCCCTCATCCTCCCCCTTGGGGGTGCTGTCCAGCGTCCCCCCCTCACCTCAGCCCCCTGGGCCCTGCCCTCAGCCCCCCCCGACACCCCAGCCCCCTGCACCTGCCCGCAGCCTCCTTCCGGGTCCCCCCTCCTCCAGGGCCGGGTCCAGTGCCCCCCCTCACCCTAGCCCCCCGGACCCAGCCCTCAGCACCACCTCAACTCAGCCCCCCTCCTCGGGGGCCACATCCAGCGCCCCCCCCTCACCTCAACCCCCCGGGCCCTGCCCTCAGCCCCACCTCTCACCCCCTCAGCCCAGCCCCCGGGCCCTGCCCTCAGCCCCCCGCCTCGGGGGCCACGTCCAGCGCCCCCTCCCGCTCCCCCAGCCCCCCGCACCTGCTTGCAGCCCCCTCCCCGGTCCTCCCTCCCCTCCATGGCCCCGTCCAGCGCCCCCCTCTCACCTCAGCCCCCTGGGCCCTGCCCTCAGCCCCCCCTCACCCCAGCCCCCGCCCCTGCCTGCAGCCCCCTCCCTGGTCCCCCCACCTCCAGGGCCGGGTCCAGCGCCCCCGCCCCCCTCACCCCAGACCCCCGGGCCCTGCCCTCAGCGCCCCCTCAGCCCAGCCCCTTCCCTAGCCAGCAGCCCCCTCCCCACCCACCCCTCCGGGCCAGGTACAACGCCCCCCCTCACCTCAGCCCCCTGGGCCCTGCCCTCAGACCCCATCCCCCTCTCAGGCCAACTCCCAGCCCCCTCCCCGGTCCCCCCTCCCCTCCAGAGCCGGGTCCAGCCCCCAGCCCCCTCCCCGGTCCCCCTCCCCTCCAGAGCCGGGTCCAGCGCCCCCCCCTCACCTCAGCCCCCTGGGCCCTGCCCTCAGACCCCATCCCCCCCTCAGGCCAACCCCCAGCCCCCTCCCCGGTCCCCCCTCCCCTCCAGGCCCGGGTCCAGCGCCCCCCCCCCTCCCCCCCAGCCCCCTCCCCGCCCCGTTCCCCTCCGGGCGCCGGGCGGGGGCGGGGCGCCGCGCCGCCATGTTGTGCCCGGTGCGGGCCGGGCCCGGGGCCGCCACTCACCGTGGGTTCCACCGAGCGTCCCGGCCAGGAGCAGGGCGAGCAGGGCGGCGGGAGGAAGAGGAGGAGGAGGAGGCGGCGGGGGGGCCCGTCGGGCGCGGGGGGGGCGCGGCGGCGGGGCGGCCATGGCGAACGCCGCGGCCTCGGTGCCGAGCGGCCGCCAGCGCCTGAGGGAGGGGCGAGCGGCGGCGCGCGGCGAGGGGGCGGGGCCGGGGGGGGGGGGGAGAGGGGGGCGGGGCCCGGCGCGCGCCTGGGGGTGGGGCCGCCGGCGGGAGGAGTTGGGGTTGGGGGGGGGGGGAGGGAGGGGATGGGATGGGATGGGATGGGATGGGGGGGGATGGGTTTGGAGAGGGGGAGGGGACTGGGATTGGGGATGGGATGGGGATGGGATGGGAATGGGGATGGGATGGGGATGAGGGGGACATGGGGATGGGAGAGGGGGAGGGGGAGGGGGATGGGATGGGATGTGGGTGGGGATGGGATGGGAGAAGGGGAGGAGGAGGGGGATAGGGATGGGATGGGAGAGGGGGAGGGGGGTGGGATGGGGGTGGGAGGGACATGGGGATGGGATGGGATGGGATGGGAGAGGGGGAGTGGGATGGGATTGGGATAGGGATGGGATGGGGTGGGTTTCGAGAGGGGGAGGGGGATGGGATGGGGATGGGGGGGACATGGGGATGGGATGGGATGTAGGTGGGGATGGGGAGGGACAGCGGATAGGATGGGGATGGGTTGGGGTGGGTTTGGAGAGGGGTAGGGGGATGGGATGGAGATTGAATGGGGATGGGGGTGGAGATGGGATGCAGATGGGATGGGATGGGGATGGGGATGGGGATGGAGATGGGGATGGGATGGGATGGGATGGGATGGGATGGGATGGGATGGGATGGGGATGGGATGGGATGGAGATGGAGATGGGGATGGGATGGGGATGGGATGGGAGAGGGGGAAGGGGATGGGGTGGGGATAGGGATGGGGGGATGGGGAGGGGGATAGGGTGGGGATAGGGGGTTCATGGGTATGGAATTGGAATTGCGATGGGGATGAGATGGGGATGGGATGGGGATGGGATGGGGAGAGGGATAGGGTGGGGATGGGGAGGGGATGGGGATGGGGATGGAGATGGGGACGGGATGGGGATAGGGATGGGGATGCAGATGGGGATGGGATGGGGATGGGATGGGAGAAGGGGAAGGGGATGGGGTGGGGATGGGATGGGGATAGGGATGGGGGGGATGGGGATGGGGATGGGGAGGGGGATAGGGTGGGGATGGGGGGGACATGGGTATGGGATTGGGATTGCGATGGGGATGGGATGGGGGTGGGATGGGATGGGGATGGGAGAGGGGGATGGGATGGGGATGGGATTGGGGATGGGATTGGGATGGGAAGTGGATAGGATGGGATGGGTTTGGAGAAGGGAGTGGGATGGGATGGGGATGGGAATGGGAATGGGATGGGAGAGGGGGAGGGGGATGGGATGGAAATGGGATGGGATGGGGATGGGGATGGGGTTTGGGGATGGGGATGGGGGGGATAGGATAGAGATGGGGATGGGATGGGGATGGGATGGGGATGGGATGGGGATGGGGCCCCAGAGCGGTACCAGGCCCCAGTGCTGTACCAGACCCCGGAGCGGTACCAGACCCTGGTGTGGTACCAGGCCCCAGAGTGGTACCAGGCCCCAGAGCGGTACCAGGCCCCAGTGTGGTACCAGGCCTCAGTATGGTGCCAGGCCCCAGTGTGGTTCCAGGCCCCAGTGTGGTACAAGGCCCCACTGCAGCGCCAGGCCCCAGTGCAGTACCAGGCCCCAGAGCAGTACCAGCCCCCCCCAGTGCACTGTCAGGCCCCCCCAAAGCAGTTCCAGCCCCCCCCAGGGGCGCAGGGACAGGGTTGCCATGAGGCTGGAGTGTGGTTTATTGCAGGATCCGGCAGCGCCGGAGCGATACGCGGCGGCTACATGGTGTTGATTAATAAATTAAGCCATGCAGAAGCACCGGGGTATCATCCTGCCACGTCGCCCGCTGCCTGACGTGGGGGCCGGGCGGGGGTTTGGCAGCTGTTAAGCAATAAAACAGCTTTATGCTTTATTAAATATATTAAATCTTAACAATTAAATAATTATAGAGTAGGGTGCAAAGCTGGTTTCAGCTGAACAGTAACAGCCCCTGGATGTGGGGCGGGTTTTTGGGCATGGCAGTGAGCGATGCGGGGTGGAGCCGGCTGTAGGGTGCACTGAAATACCCCCAAAACCCACCAAAATGTTGGCAAAACCCAAAAGGACTCAGAAAGGGGGGCTGCCAGCTGCTCCTCAGGGAAGGGTCAGGCCACTGTGGTTGTGGGAGCCCCAGTTTGATGGGGTCCGTGTGGCATGGGAGATGCTCAGATGATGTTTGATGCTGGTGCTTCCTCATCCTGGGCACCCTTGAGACACTTTGGGGGTGCAGATCTAACCCAGCAGCCAAATGGACCATCCATTCCCAAGAAAATCCCAGACTTCTCCAGCAAAAGGAGTGCCAGGCACCACAACCCTGCCGGGGAATTCCTGCTGCCGCTGCCGCGGAGCCCGCGGCATCCCCGCTGCCAACACGGCAGGCAGGCAGGTTAGGGCAGCACCCCAGTGCCTGCGTGCTGCAATGGGTGCCAGAGATGGGCTGGGTGCTCAGCTGGGCTTGGGGTGATGTCTCCAGGGCTTTGCTCGCTGTGGCATCCAGCTGGGGGGCTTTGGGTGGGCCTCAGGCTGGCAGGCGAGACGGGTTGGCGTCGGGTGACATATCCAGAGGGGATATTTTTATAACCAGGCTGGAAGATTCTTTCCTTGCTGCTTGTTTCTTTCTCCTCCCCTTCTATTTTTTTCCCCTCCTTGCAAATTAAAAAGGCTCCAAGGCAGGGTGGGGGGGGTGGTGGGATGGGGTGGGAAAAAGTGGGGGCTGTGAGTGAAACCCCCTTCCTCATCCAGGAGCTGTCCTGGTGTTGGCTTCACCACCATTCCTGGGCTTCACTGCTCCTGTTTGGGCTTCTCCAGGGAGTTGTTGAGCTTCTTGAGGGTCTTTTTGATGCGCAGGGCGGTGAGGCGGGCTGAGGGGCTCTGGTACCAGCACTCCTTCATGATCTTTGCCAGTGCTGACAGCACCTGAGGGAGGCAGGAGAAAGAAGGGGGAAGTTGAGGGGGGGGTTTGATGGGGAGCAAAGGTCTGGAGCGGGGTGGCCCCCCACCCAGGACTCACCGAGTCAGAGAAGAGGCGGTTGGGGACCACAGGGGTCTGCTGGTCGATGCACACCACCTTCTTCATGTCCTCAAAGCTGGGGTCGCTGGGCACGGCGTCGAAGAAGGGCGGCCGGTAATCCTCCACGATGCCTGTGGGAGGGGGGTGGGGGGGTGAGGGCTGGGAGAAGGAGCCAGAGGGGGCTGTGGGGTTCAACACCCGCCCCCCCCTTCCACACCCTGCACATGGCAGGGTCTCTGGGAGAGCTGGTGTTACCCCCCTGCACCCTGCCTGGGTGGGGGGATAAGGGAACTGCCAGTGTGATTTACCACCCTCCCCCCAGCAGTGGTGTGATGCTGCTGGAGGGGTGTGGGGGTACAACCCTGGCTGGGATGGCATAGAGTGGGGGGTCAGGGACAGCTCCAGCACCCACTCTAGCACTGATGGCAGCTCCAGCACTCAACACCAGCCCTACCACGTACCAGCACCAGCTCTATCACCAGCACTGGCTCCCAGCATCCATTCCACCCCCTTCTCCAGCAGCTGGCCCAGCTAATCCCCACTTAGAGCCTCCATATGTCTGGGTTTAACCCCTCTGGGCTGCCCCAAGCACCCACCAGCCCCCAAAGCTCAAGGTCCTGGGAAGTTCCCCCCCCCCCCATCATCCCCAATGCCCTTGGGGACTGCACAGGGATCACCCAACTCATCCTGGAGGGAAAAGGGGCCTGGAAGGGTTAAATCCAGCTGGCTGGAGGTCATCCCCTGCACATGGCTTTGGTAATTCAGAGTAAATTTGTAATCTGAAGGAGCCCCCAGAGTGGTAAATGAGATTATCCCAGCCAGACTGTGCCTGGGGGGGGACACACACCTCCTGCTTCACCCACCAGCACCCACCATTTAATTAATACTTCTAATGAACTTGGCTGGTGATGAGCAGCCCGGAGAAGGCTCCATCACACCATTGAGGGGGCCCCCAGGTCCCCATCCTCATCCCCCCTGAGCCAGAGGTCCCAAGGAGGAGGGGGTTGAGGGGGGGGGGGATGGTGGCCAGCTTCCAGGCAGCTCTCACTGCTGCTTGTTTTCTAATCAGCACTGAACAAACAAAGCACTGATTGAGCCTAATGGGCTCTTTAATCAGGGAGCCGGGTGCTGACACTAGATTACAGTGTTTATAATTTACAGCTAATCTTCTGGGCGAAGAGGGGAGGGGAGGAAAGGGGAGGGGAAGGAAAGAGCCACCAAAAAAGGAGGGAAGGAAGGAGCTGGGAGCGTGGCAGCGGGGCCCTGGGGAGAGCTGCTCTCACCGTTGACCACGGTGCGGCGTGTGATCTCCCAGAGCACCAGCCCGTAGGCCCAGATGTCAGTCTTCTTGTAGGACTCGAAGCAGTGGGTGCGGATCTGCTCGCTCAGCACCTCGGGGGCCATGTAGCGCTTGGTGCCCACCCGAGGGTTGTGCCCGATGTCCAGGTAGTCGCTGCCCTGGGAGTGCATGACAGCCAGGCCTGGGAGGAGGGGGGAGGTGGTTGGTGCTGTGCTGGGGGTGTTGCATCCCTGGGGTGTCACGCCCCTTGGGTACCACATCCGTGGGGTGCCACATCTCCCTTGGGTAGAACATCCCTGGGGTGTCACATCCCCCTGGGGTACAACATCCCTGGGGTGTCACATCTCCCTTGGGTAGAACATCCCTGGGGTGTCCCATCCCTGGGATGTCACACCCCTTGGGTACCACATCCGTGGGATGCCACATCTCCCTTGGGTAGAACATCCTTGGGGTGTCACATCCCCCTTGGGTAGAACATCCCTGGGGTACAACATCCCTGGAGTGTCACATCCCTGGGGTACAACATCTCTGGGATGTCACATCCCTGGGGTGCCACATCCCCTTGGGTATAACATCCCTGGGGTGTCACATCCCTGGGGTACAACATCCCTGACATGCCACACCCCTTGGTTACAGCATCCTTGGGGTGTCACATCTCCCTTGGGTAGAACATACCTGGGGTGTCACATCCCTGGGGTACAACATCCCTGGGGTACAACATCCCCTTGGGTACCACATCCCTGGGGTGCCACATCCCCTGGGGTGCCACATCCCTGGGGTAGCACACCCCTGTGCCACCACACCCCTGGGGCACCACACCCCTGGGGCATGTCAACTCTGGAGTACAACATCCCTGTGGTGCCACAACCTTGAGGTACCACGTCCCTTGGGTACCACATCCCTTGGGTACCATACCTCTGTGGCACCACATCCCTTGGGTACCACATCCCTTGGGTACCGCAACCCTGGGGCACCTCATCCCTGGGACACACAACATCCCTGGGGCACCATAACCTTGGGGTACAACACCCCTTGGGTACCACACCCCTGTAGATCTGCATCCCACCCCCCCTGCCTCCTCACCCAGGTCTGCGATGCAGCACTGCCGGTTGCTCTTCACCAGGATGTTCCTGCTCTTGAGGTCGCGGTGGGCGATGGCCGGCTTGCCCTGGGTGCCAAAGATCTCCACGTGCAGGTGCACCAGGCCACAGATGATGGAGGAGGCCAAACCCAGGCAGGTCTCCACATCCAGGGCTGTCCTCTGCAGGTAGTCGTAGAGCGAGCCGTTCTCGTGGTAGTGGGTGATGAGCCAGAGCTGGGTGCTGGAGTTCCTCGACGTCATGTCCGAGGCGATGAACCCTGGGGTGGGGGAGAAGCACCCAGTGCCACCGAGCTGCCACACAGCCAGACAGCAGAGAATCATAGACTGGGCTGGGTTGGGAGGGACCCCAAGGGTCCCAGAGCTCCAACCCCCTGCCACAGGCAGGGACACCAACCTCAGGCCTGGAGCTACACAAGGTTGCCCAGGGCCCCAGCCAACCTGGCCTTGGACACCCCCAGGCACGGGGCACCCACCCCCTCTCTGGGCAGCCCCTTCCAGCCCCTCCCCACTCTCTCTGCACACAACTTCCCCCCAATCTCTCCTCTCCCCCTTCCCTCCTCCAGCTTCACTCCAGCCCCCTTGTCCTGCCAGGCTCTGCCCTTCAACAAGCTGATTCCCCTCCTGTTCCTGGGGTCCCTTCAGGGACTGGCAGGCTGCAAGGAGGTCCCCCCACAGCCTTCTCTGCTCCAGGCTGAGCCAGCCCAGCTCCCTCAGCCTCTCTCCAGAGGGGAGCTGCTCCTCATCCCCCCCAGGGCTCCTCTGACCCCTCTCCAACAGCCCCACATCTCTCTTGGGTTGGGTTCCCCAGCTCTGCACACAGGACTCCTGAGCACAGAGCAGAGAGGGACAATCCCCTCCCTGTCCCTGCTGCCACCCTGAGGCTGATGGAGCCCAGGATCCCATCGCCCTTCCCAGCTGCAGGAGCCACTGCTGCCTCATGGGGAGTTCCTCATCCCCCAGGACACCCAGGTCCTTCTCCTCAGGGCTGCTCCCCAGGAGCTCCTCTCCCAGTCTGGATCTCCATCTGGGATTCCTCCACCCAGTTCCTTTTCCCCAGGAGCTCCTCTCCCAGTCTGGATCTCCGTCTGGGATTCCTCCACCCAGTTCCTTCTCCCCAGGAGCTCCTCTCCCACTCTGGATCTCCATCTGGGATCCCTCCAGCCCCAGTTCAACCCCTGACACTTGGCAGTGTTGAACCTCATCAGGTTCCCCCAGACCCACCTTTCCAGCCTGTCCAGACCCCTCTGGATGGCAGTTATGGGGGTGTGTGGCCCCCTCCAGCCCCCCTCCAGCCCCCCTCACCCAGGATGTTGTCGTGCCGGAGCAGGACCGTGTTGTAGATCTCGGTCTCGCGGAACCAGGACTGCTCGTCGCGGGAGGAGAAGATCTTCACGGCCACGCTCTCCCCGTGCCACAGGCCCCGCCACACCTCCCCATAGCGGCCTTTGCCTGCCCCAAAGGACACGGGGTGTGTCACACAGACACCCTCCCCCGGCCCACAGACACCCCTCTGGCCACAGACCCCTCTCCAGCCCACAGACCCCTCTCCAGCCCACAGACCCTCTCCCCAGCCCACAGACACCCCCTGGCCCACAGACACCCCCTCTTGGCCCACAGACACCCCCTTGGACCACAGACACCTCCCTGGACCACAGACACCCCCCTAGCCCACAGGCACACCCACCCCCCGGCCCACAGACACCCCTCCCCTGGCCAACAGACAGCCACCCTGGCCCACAGCCTCCTCCCCTGGACCACAGACCCCCCCCTGGCCCACAGACCCCTCCCCACAGGCCCACAGACACCCCCCCTGCACCACAGACCCCCCCTGGCCCACAGACCCCTTCCCTGGCCCACAGGCACCCCCTCCTGGCCCACAGGCCCTTCCCTTGGCCCACAGACCCCCCCTGGCCCACAGACCCCTCCCTTGGCCCACAGACCCCTGCCCGGCCCACAGGCACCCCCCTCACCCACAGGCACCCCCCTGGCCCACAGACACCTCCCTCAGCCCAAAGACACTCCCCCAGCCCACAGACACCCCCCCCCCGGCCCACAGACTCCCCCCCCCCGGCCCACAGACCCCTCCCCTTCCCCCTCAGATGGGGTGGAATGGGGTTTGTTGACCTTGGCCAATGTCAACCCCCTGCTTGGGCTGCTCCCTGCCTCCCCCATCAGCAGGAGGAGGGACAACTCGGGGTCTCCATGGGGTTTTTGTTGAGGCAGTTGGATCCACACCCCCATCCCAGTCTGGTGTGCCTTCACCAGTTGCTGGACACCCAGGCACTGGTTTTGGGGGGTAATGGGGGGTAGTTGGGCCAACCTACCCCCCTGCCTGGCCACTCTCTTCCTCCCCCATCAGCAGGAGGAGGGACAACTTGGGGTCTCCACAGGGTTTTGTTTGAGGTAGTTGGATCCACACCCCCATCCCAGTCTGGCATGCCTGGGCACTGGTTTTGGGGGGCTGATGGGGGTTAGCTGGGCCAACCTACCACCCTGCCTGGCCACTTTCTCCCTCCCCCCTCAGCAGGAGGAGGGACAACTTGGGGTCTCCACAGGGTTTTGTTTGAGGTAGTTGGATCCAAGCCCCCCATCCAACCTCCCATCCCAGTCTGGCATGACCAGGCACTGGTTTTTGGGGGGTGATGGGGAGTAGTTGGGCCAACCTACCCCCCTGCCTGGCTGCTCTCTCCCTCCCCCATCAGCAGGAGGAGGGACAACTTGGGGTCTCCACAGGGTTTTGGGTGAGGTAGTTGGATCCAACCCCCCCCATCCCAGTCCAGCATGACCAGGCACTGGTTTTGGGGGGTATTGGGGGGTACTTGGGCCAACCTACCCACACACTCCACGAGGGTGATCTGTCTGGCCACAGTTCTCTGGACAAGGAAGGGCAACCCCGAGCCGCTGCCCGTGGTGCAGTCATCACTCAGCAAGTCCTACACAGGGGTGGGGGACACACACACACAGGGGGTCACTCCTGGGGTACCCCCACACCCCCATGTCCCTCCCAACCCCCACAGCAGGGCTCCCCCACCTCCAAAGTGCTGTCTCCCACCATGGAGGCCTTCAGCATGAGGTCCATGTCCCCCAGGTGGCTCTTGTGGCGCCGCTGCTGGGTCACCTTCCAGCAGGAGAGCGCCGCCAGCGCCGCGAGGATGAGGAGGGCCAGCAGCGGGACGAAGATCAGCAGCACCAGGTTGGGCAGGGGAGGTGCCTCTCCCAGGGCCTCTTCTCCTGGATGGATGGGGGGGGGAGGGAAGGGAAAGAGGGATGGGAGTGTGAAGGGGGTGCTGGTGGTGGAGCTGGGAGGGTGGGGGGCTTGGTGATGGGGGTTGGGTGGCTCTGAATTGGGGTGGGGGGTTGGGTGGCTCTGCATTGGGGTGGGGGGCTTGGTGATAGGGGTTGGGTGGCTCTGAATTGGGGTGGGGGTTTGGGTGGCTCTGCATTGGGGTGGGGGGCTTGGTGATAGGGGTTGGGTGGCTCTGAATTGGGGTGGAGGTCTTGGTGGGTCTGAATTAGGGTGGGGGTCTCAGTGCTGGGGTTAGGGTGGCTCTGAATTGGGGTGGGGGGCTTGGTGATGGGGGTTGGGTGGCTCTGAAGCGGGGTGGGGGTTTGGGTGGCTCTGCATTAGGGTGGGGGTCTTGGTGCTGGGGTTAGGGCAGCTCTGAATTGGGATGGGATCTTGGTGATGGGGGTTGGGTGGCTCTGAATTGGGATGGGGGTTTGGGTGGAGGTCTTGGTGCTGCTGGGCTTTGGGTGGGGGTCTCAGTGCTGGGGTTTGGATGGCTCTGATATAGGGTGGGGGTCTCAGTGCTGGGGTTAGGGCGGCTCTGAATTGGGGTGGGGGGCTTGGTGATGGGGGTTGGGTGGCTCTGCATTGGGATGGGATCTTGGTGCTGGGGTTTGGGTGGCTCTGCATTAGGGTGGGGGTCTTGGTGCTGAGTTTAGGGTGGCTCTGCATTGGGATGGGATCTTGGTGATGGGGGTTGGGTGGCTCTGAATTGGGGTGGGGGTCTCAGTGCTGGGGTTAGGGTGGCTCTGAATTGGGGTGGGGGTCTCAGTGATGGGGTTTGGGTGGCTCTGCATTGGGATGGGGGTCTTGGTGCTGGGGTTTGGTGATGGGGCTTGGGTGGCTCTGAATTGGGGTGGGGTCTTGGTGCTGCTTGGGTTTGTGTGGGAGTCTCAGTGATGGGGTTTGGATGGTTCTGAACTGGGGTGGGGGACTCAGTGCTGGGGTTAGGGTGGCTCTGAATTGGGGTGGGGGGTTGGGTGGCTCTGCATTGGGGTGGGGGGCTTGGTGATGGGGGTTGGGTGGCTCTGAATTGGGGTGGGGGGCTTGGTGATGGGAGTTGGGTGGCTCTGATTTGGGGTGGGGGGCTTGGTGATGGGGGTTGGGTGGCTCTGAATTGGGGTGGGGGGCTTGGTGATGGGGGTTGGGTGGCTCTGAATTTGGGTGGGGGGCTTGGTGCTGAGTTTAGGGCGGCTCTGAATTTGGGTGGGGGGCTTGGTGATGGGGCTTGGGTGGCTCTGCATTGGGGTGGGGGTTTGGGTGGCCCTGCACTGGGGTCAGCCCCATGGGGGGCACCTCTGCAGACACAGCCCAAGAAGGGTCAGCTGAGGACCCCCCTCTGGCCATGTCCCACCTGGGAGGGGGTCACCCCTGCGGGGGGGCTGGACCCCACAGTCTGTCAAGGTCCCTTCCAGCCCCTACGATTCCGTGGTGACTCTGGGACCCTGAGGGGCTGGGTGAGGGGACCTGGAGACCCCAACCCAATATCCAGCCACCGAACTAGCTCTGGGACCTGGAGACCCCACCCCATCTCCAGGCACAGAACCAGCTCTGTGACCCTGAGGGGCTGGGTGAGGGGTCCTGGAGACCCCACCTCATCTCCAGCCATAGAACCAGCTCTGGGACCCTGAGGGGCTGTGTGAGGGGCCCTGGAGACCCCAGCCCATCTCCAGCCATAGAACCAGCTCTGGGACCTGGAGACCCCAACCCCATCTCCAGCCACAGAACCAGCTCTGGGACCTGGAGACCCCACCCCATCTCCAGCCATACAAGCAGCTCCTGTCCCACCCTGAGGGGCTGGGTGAGGAGACCCCAACCCATCTCCAGCCACAGAACCAGCTCTGGGACCTGGAGACCCCACCCCATCTCCAGCCATACAAGCAGCTCTGGGACCCTGAGGGGCTGGGTGAGGGGACCTGGAGACCCCAGCCCATCTCCAGCCATAGAACCAGCTCTAGGACCTGGAGACCCCAACCCCATCTCCAGCCAGACAACCAGCTCTATGACCCTGAGGGGCTGGGTGAGGGACCTGGAGACCCCAACCCAATCTCCAGCCATAGAACCAGCTCTCCTGTCCCACCCCAAGGGGCTGAGTGAGGGGACCTGGAGACCCCAACCCAATCTCCAGCCATACAAGCAGCTCTATGACCCTGAGGGGCTGGGTGAGGGACCTGGAGACCCTAACCCAATCTCCAGCCATACAAGCAGCTCTATGACCCCAAGGGGCTGGGTGAGGGACCTGGAGACCCCAACCCAATCTCCAGCCATAGAACCAGCTCTCCTGTCCCACCCCAAGGGGCTGAGTGAGGGGACCTGGAGACCCCACCTCATCTCCAGCCATACAAACAGCTCTATGATCCTAAGGGGCTGGGTGAGGGGACCTGGAGACCCCAACCCAATCTCCAGCCATAGAACCAGCTCTCCTGTCCCACCCCAAGGGGCTGGGTGCCCCCCTGGCTCCCACCTTGCAGGAAGATCTCCAGCTGGGCGTTGCACATGCTGGACCTGCAGCACTTGGTGCCGTAGTGCTGGGTGATGGGCGTGTGGCACTGCTCCAGGAGGTGCTGGGAGAAGCAGCCCCGGTGCTGGGTGACCGTCCCCTCCTCCTTCCTCTTGCTGACGAAGCACACCTTGCCCAGGCACCGGGCTGAGCTGCACTGGGGCACGTCACAGGCACACTGCAGCTCCTCTGCGGGCATGGGGAGGGGACACGGTGGGACATGGGGGCACCCTGCTGACCCAGGGACACCCCACTGCCCTGTCAGACACCCTACTGCTCCATGGGACACCCCGCTGCCTGGTGGGACACCCCACTGCCCCTTGGGACACCCTACTGCTCCATGGGACATCCCGCTGCCTGGTGGGACACCCCACTGCCCCATGGGACCCCCTGCTGCCCCTTGGGACACCTCGCTGCCCCGTGGGACAACCTGCTGCCTGGTGGGACACCCCACTGCTCCTTGGGACACCCTACTGCCCCGTGGGACATCCCACTACTCCATGGGACACCCCGCTACCCCTTCAGACACCCCGCTACCCCTTCAGACACCCCACTGCCCCGTGGGATACCCTGCTGCCCCATGAGACACCCCACTGTCCTGTGGGATACTCTGCTGCCCCATGAGACACCCCGCTGCCCCACTGGACATCCCGCTGCCCCTTGGGGCACCCCGCTGCCCCTGGGGACACCCGACCACCTGGTGGGACACCCCGCTGCCCCTTGGGACACCCTGCTGCCCCTTCAGACACCCCACTGCCCCGTGCGATACCCCACTGCCCTGTGGGACACCCCGCTGCCCCATGGGACACCCTGCTGACCCGTGGGACACCCCACTGCCCCTTGGGACACCCCATTGCCTGGATGGGGCAATGCTGGTGGCCCTGGGGACAGTGACATCCCAAAAGCCTCTTGAACCAGTGGGAAGACTGGGACAAGCTGCTCCTGAGAGTGGGGACACTGGGAGCATCGGGGTGCAGGGTGGGGATGGGGATGGGGGCTGAGGGTGCTCAGCTGGTTCCTCCTTGGTTGGGACCCCCTGAAGCTGCCCATCCCCAGGGCCCTGGGAGGAGCACTCAGCCTCCCCCCCCAGTCTGGGATTAACTGGGATGCACTGGTTCACGGCACACAGGGCCACATCCTGCCTGTGACCTCTCGGGGGACACACACACACACACACACATGGAACCAGGATGGGATCTGACATCCCAAACTCAGCCAGTTCCTTCCCAGTGGGTGCTGTGGGGGTGCTGAGTTTTGGGAGCTGGGTGCCCACCCTGGGGTCTTTCCTGGACCTTCCCCTGCCCGTCCCCATGGTGCTGAGGTGACACAGAGGGTGGCCACCCCCCCAGACCCCCTCCCAGACCCACCCCCTTCCTGATTTAGCTCTGCCCTTTGGCACAGAAAACATCCCTCAGGGAGGTCACTGTGGGGGCAGACAGACAGACAGACAGAGGGGATGGACAGACAGCAGCCAGGGGGATGGGTGGATGTGGTTGATCCCCCCTCCCTCTGCCTGTCACCCTGGGCAGGATGGGGACCCAGTGGGGGGTCCTGAACCCCCAGATCCATCCCCAGGAGCAGCCTGGATACCATGAGCATCCCATCACCCTGGGCCAGGAGGGGTTGGTGGGCAGGATGGGGACCCAGTGAGGGGTCCTGTATCCCCAGATCCATCCCCAGGAGCTCCCTGGGGACCATGAGCATCCTGTCACCCTGGGCCAGGGGGGGGTTGGTGGGGTCAGGGGGCAGGATGGGGACCCGCTTGGGAGTCCCGTACCCCCAGATGCATCCCCAAGAGCAAGCTGGGTACCACAAGTACCCCATCACCCTGGGCCAAGGGGGGTTGGTGGGCAGGATGGGGACCCAGTGGGGTCCTGTACCTCCCTGAGCTCAGCTGCTTATCCCTCCCAGCCCGGATCCATCCCCAGGAGCTGCCTGGGTACCACAAGCACCCCCATCACCCTAGGCCAAGGGGGGTTGGTGGGCAGGATGGGGACCCAGTGTGGGGGTACTGTACCCCCTGGGCCAGGGGAGGTCAGGGGGCAGGATGGGGACCCAGGGAGGATCAGGGGGCAGGATGGGGACCCACTGGGGGGTCCTGTACCCCCCTGAGCTCAGCTGCTCATCCCTCCCAGCCCAGATCCATCCCCAGGAGCTCCCTGGGTACCACAAGCATCCCATCATCCTGGGCCAAAGGGGGTTGGTGAGCAGGATGGGGACCCACTGGGGGGTCCTCTACCCCTCTGAGCTCAGCTGCTCATCCCTCCCAGCCTGGATCCATCCCCAGGAGCAAACTGGGTACCACAAGCATCCCATCATCCCTTCTGCCCACCATCACCACCCTGGGGGGTGACAAAACCCCCCCAACACGTTTTGGAGCACGTGTGTGCAGCCTGGTCCCCCCCCCATCTCCCCTCCATGACGTCAAAGCTCTTGATGAGCCCTAATTAACGAAGCTGAGATCCTCAGCAGGGGCAGGTCACGGCCCCAGAGGGGGGAAGCCCCTTGCTGGGGCCACCAAGGGTCCCCAAGGACCCCCCCACCCCTCGAATCAGCTGCCCCCCCCGGTGGTTTATTGTGAGGAGACATTCCCCAAGAGCCCAGGGGGGATTCTAACACCCCCCCTTAACCCCCCCATCCCTGTGCCCCCCCTGTTCCCTGCACCCCTGTGGCACTCACCAGCCGTGATGCTGAGGGAGAGGGACACCAGCACCAGCGCTGCCCGGCCACAGGCTCCACACTGCATCGTCCTGGGGGGAGAGGGGGGGTGAGAGGCAGCCCCCCAAAACCCCTCACAGCCCCCCAAAGCCCCTCACAACCCCCCAAATACCTCTGCATCCCCCCAAAGCCAATCACAGCTCCCCAATCCCCCCCAAAGCCCCCTGCATTCCCCTCCAGGGCACCCCAACTCCCCAACTCCTCCTGGGCTCCCCAATTTCCCCTGGGGGCCTCAACCTCTCCAGGGCTCCCCAACTCCCCAACCCCTCCTGGGCTTCACAACACCTCCAGGGCTTTCCAACCCCCCCAGGGCTCCCCAACTCCTCCAGGGCTCCCCAACTCCCCAACCCCTCCAGGGCTCCACAACCTCTCCTGTTCTCCCCAACTCCCCGACACCTCCTGGGCTCCCCAACCCCTCCAGGGCACCCCAATGCCTCCTGGTCTCCCCAACCTCTCCAGGGCTTCCCAACCCCCTCAGGGCTCCCCAACCTCCCCAGGGCACCCCAACTCCCCAACATCTCCAGGGCACCCCAACTCCCCAAATACTCCAGGGCTCCTCAATCCACCCCAGGGCTCCCCAACTCCCCAACCCCTCCAGGGCTCCCCAACTCCTTCTGGGCTCCCCAACTCCCCAACCTCTCCAGGGCACCCCAACCACTCCTGATCTCCCCAACCCCTCCAGGGCTCCCCAACCCCTCCAGGGCTCCCCAACCCCTCCAGGGCACCCCAACCCCCCCAGGGCTCCCCAACTCCCCAACCCCTCTAGGGCTACACAACCCCTCCAGGGCTCCCCAACTCCTTCTGGGCTCCCCAACTCCCCAACCTCTCCAGGGCACCCCAACTCCTTCAGGGCTCCCCAACCCCTCCAGGGCACCCCAACCCCTCCTAGCCTCCTCAACCCCTCCAGGGCACCCCAACCCCTCCTAGCCTTCTCAACCCCTCCAGGGCTCCCCAACTCCCCAATCCCTCCAGGGCACCCCAACTCCCCAAATACTCCAGGGCTCCTCAATCCCCCCCAGGGCTCCCCAGCCCCTCCAAGGCTCCCCAACTCCTTCTGGGTTCCCCAACTCCCCAACCTCTCCAGGGCTTCCCAATCCCCCCAGGGCTCCCCAACCCCTCCAGGGCTCCCCCAACTCCTCCAGGGCTCCCCAACCCCTCCAGGGCTCCACAACACCTCCTGTTCTCCCCAACTCCCCAATCCCTCCAGGGCACCCCAACCCTTCCAGGGCTCCCCAACCCCTCCTGTGCACCCCAACCCTTCCAGAGGTCCTCAACCCCTCCAGAGCACCCCAACCCCTCCAGGGCTTCCCAACTACTCAATTCCTCCTGGGCTCCTCAACCCCCCTAAGGCTCCCCAACTCCCCAACCCCTCCTAGCCTCCCCAACCCCTCCAGGGCACCCCAACCCCCTCCAGGGCACCCCCAACCCCTCCAGGGCTGATTCCTGGTGCTTCCAGACATAAACAAGCCCAAAAAAAACAATAATCTCCATTTCCTGCAATTGAAGGAGCCCAACCCAGAGCTGCTGGGACAGGAACCCAGCTTGTTAGATTCGGGGCTTGATGGGGAAACCCAGTCACCCCAGCCCTGGGGAGCCCCGAGCCAGCTGAGCCCTGCCAGGCTCTGCACAGTGAGCAAATCGGGCTTTTCCTCCCCAAAATAGCTCAGGCTGGAGGGGAGGAGACAGCCAGAGGGTCCCCAGGGGGCTGGTGGGATGGAGCGTTAGGGCATTGAGTCTTTGGGGTGCTCCCAGCATGGGGCTTCTTCCCACACCCCCCCAAGTTCTCTGGGGTGCTCCCAGGCATGGGGCTTCTCTCTGTGTTCCCCAAATTGTCCCTGTGCCCCCCCACGTTCTCTGGGGTGCTCCCAGGCATGGGGCTTCTTCCCACACCCCCCCAAGTTCTCTGGGGTGCTCCCAAGCATGGGGCTTCTCTCTGTGTTCCCCAAATTCTCCCTGTGTCCCCCAGATTCTCCCTGTGCCCCCCAAGTTCTCTGGGGTGCTCCCAGGCATGGGGCTTCTCCTTGTGTCCCCCCAAATTGTCCCTGTCCCCCCCCAGATTCTCCCTGTGTCCCCCAAATTCTTCAGGGATGCTCCCAAGCATGTGGCTTCTCCCTGTGTCCCCCAGATTCTCCCAGTGCCCCCCAAGTTCTCTGGGGTGCTCACAGGCATGGGGCTTCTCCCTGTGTCCCCCAAATTCTCCCTGTGTCCCCCAGATTCTCTGGGGTGCTCCCAGGCATGGGGCTTCTCCTTGTGCTCCCCAAATTGTTCCTGTGTCCCCCAAATTCTCCCTGTGCCCCCCCGATTCTCCCTGTGCCCCCCAAGTTCTCTGGGGTGCTCACAGGCATGGGGCTTCCCCCTGTGCCCCCCAAATTCTCCCCGTGCCCCCCAAATTCTCCCTACATCACTCCACAAATTCTCCCTGTCCCCTCCCCAAATTCCCCAGGGTGTTCCCAGGCATGGGGCTTCTCCCTGTGTCCCCCAAATTCTCCCAGTGCCCCCCAAATTCTTCAGGGTGCTCCCAGGCATGGGGCTTGTCCCTGTGCTCCCCAAATTGTCCCTGTGTCCCCCAAATTGTGCCTGTGTCCCCCAGATTCTCCCTTTGCCCCCCAAATTCTCTGGGGTGCTCCCAGGCATGGGACTTCTCCCTGTGTCCCCCAAATTCTCCCTGTGCCCCCCCAGATTCTTCAGGGTGTTCCCAGGCATGGGGCTTTTCCTTGTGCCCCCCAAATTGTTCCAGCTGTCTCCCACATTCTCCCTGTGCCCCCAAATTCTCTGGGGTGCTCCCAGACATGGGGCTTCCCCCTGTATCCCCCCAATTCTCCCTGTGTCCCCCCAATTCTCCCTGTGTCCCCCAAATTCTCTGGGGTGCTCCCAGGCATGGGGCTTCTCTCTGTGTCCACCAAATTCTCCCTGAGTCCCCCAAATTCTCTGGGGTGCTCCCAGGCACAGCACCCCCAAGCTTGGGGGGTCCCTGGCATTCCCAAGCTGGGACACCCCTGGAGTGAATCCCCCCTCCTAAAACCCTGGTGGCACCAGGGATTTTGGCCATGGGGAGGGGAGTTGCACCCAGACCCATCTCTGGTATCCCATGGGAGACAGAGCCTGGGGGCTTGGGAGGGGTGGGGGGATGGACGGAGGGAGGGATGGAGGGATGGAGGGATGGATGGATGGAGGGATGGAGAGAGGGATGAAGAGAGGGAGGGAGAGAGGGAGGGAGAGAGGGAAGGGAGAGAGGGAGGGAGGAATTGAGGAAGGAGGGATAGATGGAGGGATGGATGGAGGGATGGATGGAGGGATGGATGGAGGGAGGGAGGAAGGGAGGGAGGAAGGGAGGGAGGGAAGGAGGGAGGGATGGAGGGAGGAAGGGGAGGGATGAGGGATGGATGGAGGGGGGGATAGAGGGAGGGATGGAGGGAGGGATGGAGGGATGGAGGGATGGATGGAAGGAGGGAGGGATGGAGGGAGGAAGGGAGGGATGGAGGGAGGGAGGAAGGGACGGATGGGGGAATGGAGGGATGGGGGAATGGATGGAGGGATGGAGGGAGGGAGGGATGGAGGGATGGAGGGAAGGAGGATGGATGGAGGGAGGATGGAGGGAAGGAAGGGAGGAAGGGAGGGAGGGATGGATGGAGGGATGGATGGCAGGGAGGGAGGGATGGAGGGTATGGCCTGGAGGGGGAAGGGAAGGGCTGGTGGGAGGCGGATGGATGGAGGGCTGGCCTGGCGGGAGGGCAGGCGGAGGCTGGGACGGGATGGCTGGGATGGAGGCGAGGGCATCGGTTGGAGGGCATGGCTGGCAGCGGCATGGCTGGCAGGGCTGGAGGGAGGGAGGGATGCTGTGGCTGCTCAGGCAGGGGACCAGCACACAGGGGGTCTGTGCTCCCCCAGCCCCCCTCTCTCACCACCCCAGCATCTCCAGGCCATAAGGAAGAGCTGGGAGCAGAGCCCCAGCTCAGCCCCACGGCGCCAGCGGGGGCCGGCTTCAGCCCTGCCCAGGGCACGGCACAGCCCCCAGGCCAGCTGGGGGCTCCTCACCCCCCTCACCCTCAGAGGGGACCCCCAGGTTTGGGCTGTGGGGCTCTTCTTCGACCCCTCACCCTCAGAGGGGCCCCAGGTCCTCAGAAGGACCCCAGGTTTGGACTGTGGTGGTCTTCTCCACACCTTTGTCCTCAGAGGGACCCAGGTTTGGTTAGTGGGGCTCTCCTTCACCCCCTCATCCTCAGAGGGGCCCCAGGTCCTCAGAGGGACTCCAGGTTTGGGTCATGGGGCTCTCTTTCACCCCCTCATTCTCAGAGGGACCCCAGGTTTGGGCTGTGGGGCTCTCCTTTGCCCCCTCATCTTCAGAGGGACCCCCAGGTCCTCAGAGGGACCCCAGGTTTGGGCTGTGGGGGGTCTCCTTCACCCTCTCATCCTCAAGAGGGACTCCAGGTCCTCAGAGGGACTCCAGATTTGGGATGTGGGGCTCTCCTTCACCCCCCTCATCCTCAGAGGGACCCCCCAGTGCCATCAGCACCCACCACCCTCCCGCCAGTTCCCCCCCCGTCTCCCAGAGCAACCAGCTTTCCCTGATTTACTGGAAATCCACCCAAAATCGTCCCGTTCTGGTGTCAGCTCCAAGCTTTTGGTACCAGCTGGACCTTTGTATCAAAGACCCTGGGGCCAAATCCTGCTGCTACTGGTGCCAATCTGGATTGACTCCGGATTCCTCCCCCCCGCTGACGTCAACGCCGGCGTCCCACCAAGCTGGAGGAAACAGGGCCAAACGCTGGTGTGAACCCAAAGGGAAGCTCTGGGCTGGCTGTAACCCTGGGCTGGCTGTAAACCCTGGACCCCACAACCACCCAGTGCTTCCCCCACCTCACCTCCAACCCCCACGTCCCCACCGGTGCCGAGCTGGGAGGTGCCGCTGGTGGCTCCGCTCTGCTCCACGTCCTGTGTCCTGACTCTGAAGAGCTTCATGGGTCTGTTCCCCCTCCCTGATGCTCTTCCTGGAGCTACACAACCTCCCTCGATCCCAACTTGGGGATGTCCCTTGTCCCACAAGCACCCAGGGAGGAGGATGAGGGTGGAGGGAAGGGGGGGGAGGAGGGTCTCAGCTCAGCTCGGTCACCCCCGTTCCCCAACCTCTCCGTGGGCTGGATGAAGTAGGAGAAGGGAGAAGAATGTTTCTTATTACTGCCTCTTCCTGCCTGGCTTCTCTCTCCACCACTCCCAGCTAATAAAGCATTTCCTATTGCTGAGCACACAGCCACAGCCCGGCCTCCCTTCCTCCTGCACGCCCCGGGCCCCAGCTCCATCCTGGCTGCTCCCCCCCTTGGGCTGCTCCTCCCACCCCTGGCCTTGGCAGGGTGCTCTCCAGCCTTGTTTGCCCAGTTTGCCCTGGCTCCAGTCCTGTTCAATATCTTCACTGATGAGGGAATAGCACCCACCCTGTTCAGTATCCTCATTGATGAGGGAATAGCACCCACCCTCAGCAAGTGCTGATGATCCAGAGCTGGGAGGGGTGGTGACACACAGGACACTGAGCTGCCACCCAGAGACCTGGCCAGGCTGGAGAGCTGGGCAGGGAGAGACCAGCTGGGGTTCAACAAGAGCAAGGGGAGAGTCTGGCCCCTGGGAAGGGGAGAACTGCTGGAATCAGGACAGGGAGCTGCTGGAGAGGAGCTCTGAGAAGGACCTGGGGGTGCTGGTGGGTGACAGGGTGGCCATGAGCCTGCAGTGTGCCCTGGGGCTGAGAGAGACAAGGGGATCCTGGGGGCATCAGGGGGTCACAGGAGGGGATCCTCCCCCCTCTGCTCTGCCCCTGCTCAGGCCCCAGCTGGAGTGTTGTGTCCAGGGCTGGGCTCCCTGGGATCAAACAGCCAGGGATCTCCTGGAGAGAGCCCAGAGGAGGGACACAGAGATGCTGAGGGGCCTGG
This sequence comes from Laterallus jamaicensis coturniculus, assembly GCA_022605575.1. Lineage (NCBI taxonomy): Eukaryota > Metazoa > Chordata > Aves > Gruiformes > Rallidae > Laterallus > Laterallus jamaicensis. The sequence continues at coordinate 850,329 of JAKCOX010000162.1, forward strand.
AGCATCTCCCCCTGGGAGGACAGGCTGGGTGAGCTGGGGCTGTTCAGCCTGGAGAGGAGCAGCCTGAGAGGGGATCTGATCAATGGGGATCAATAGCTGAAGGGTGGGACCCAGGGGGCCATGGGCAGCCTCTGCTCAGGGTCTGTGGGGACAGGACAAGGGGGGGATGGGCTCAAGTTGGAGCCCAGGGAGTTCCCCCCAATGTGGGGAAGAACTTCTTCCCAGTGAGGGGTGAGGGGAGCCCTGGGACAGGCTGCCCAGGGGGTGTGGAGTCTCCTTCTCTGGAGAGATTCCAGCCCCCTCTGGACACCAACCTGTCCTGGGGACCCTGCTTGGGCAGGGGGTGGGACCCCATGATCTCTTGAGGTCCCTCCCAAGCCCTGTGACTCTGTGATTCTATTTTTTGGGGGGGGGGGGGTTACATCCACCCCATCACCTCCCCTGAGCACCCCCAACACCTCAGTAGAAAGGTTCTGGGTGCATCTGGGGGTGGGGGTGTTCCCCAGGGATGCTGTCCCCATGGGGAATGACCTCGAAGGGCTTGGCCATCCCCTCCTCCTCCAGCATCCAGCCCTCATGGGGGTGGGATTTGGGAATGGGAGGGTGAGGGGAGGGCATCATGGCAGAGCCAAGGGGCTCCCTGGCTCTTGGGTCTGGGTGTGACAT
>JAKCOX010000162.1:851094-903777 GCA_022605575.1 Laterallus jamaicensis coturniculus
CCCACCCGTGGGAACAGCCTGGATCTCCATCCTGAGGGCAGGGGAGAGGGGGGAGGGAGAGCTTTACCCCCCCTCCCAAAAAAAAAAAGCAGGGTGCAGGGCTGGGAATGAGGGGTGCAAGCCTGACCCCAGTGCTCTGAGCTGCTCTGGGTGCTGGGTGCTCTCCCAGGGGTCAAACCCTGGGTGCTGGGGGGGCTGCTGGGGGGGAGGGGGGGGGGGGCTGTTTCACCCTTCAGCACCCTGGGATGGGGTCAGGTTTGGGTGAAGCTTGAAATTTGGGGAGCACTAACCTGGTGTCTCCCAGGGGTGTGGGCAGCTGTGGAGCTGAGGGGGGGGGTCCCCAGTGGAGTGGGAGCCCCAGGGGGGTGCACAGGGGTGTCCCAGAAAGTGGTTTCCTTGGGGTGGACACTTCTGGGTCCTGGTCTGGGTGATGCTGGAGCACTAAAGCCACCTGTGTCCCCCCCCACCCCTCAGTGGGCAGCTGGATGGAGCCCCTGAGCCCCCCCCCCCCCCCCAGTTTGGTTTCCACCCTGTGCCTGGAGCTCCTGTAGACCCCCCCCTGGGGAGATGGACCCTCCCCCACCCTGACACTGAGCCTCAGTTTGTCCATCTGCAACCACAGGGCAGGGGGTGTGAGTGTCACTGGGGGGGGGGACATACGGGATGCCACCAGCCCCACCAGCATCCCTGAGCTTTATTCCTTAAATTGATGCTGTTACCATGGCAACCGCTCCGGTTTCATCCCAGATCAGAGGCAAAAACCAGAAAACAAGGGAAAAATGGGGGGAAAAGGGGAAAAGAAGGGGAAAAGGGGAAAAAAAGGGGAAAAGGGGTAAAAAAAGGGGGAAAAGGGGTAAAAAAAGGGGAAAAAGGGGGAAAAGGGGTTAAAAAGGGGGGAAGAGGTAAAAAAGGGGGAAAAGGGGTAAGAAAAAGGGGAAAAAGAGGGAAAAGGGGGGAAAAAGGGGGGAAAAGGGGGGAAGAGGGGTAAAAAAAAGGGGGGAAGAGGTAAAAAAAGGGGAAAAAGGGGGAAAAAAGGGGGAAAAAGGGGGAAAAAGGGGGAAAAGGGGTAAACAAGGGGGGAAGAGGTAAAAAAATGGAGGACAAGGGGCAAAAAAGGGGGAAAAAGGAGGAAAAGGGGTAAAAAAGGGGAAAAGGGGGGGAAAGGGGATAAAAAGGGGGGGGAAAGGGGTAAAAAAAGGAGGGAAAGGGAATAAAAAAGGGGGAAAAAGGGGGAAAAAAGGGGGAAAAGGGGTTAAAAAGGGGGAAAAGGGGGAAAAAGGAGGGAAAGGGGTAAAAAAGGAGGGAAAGGGGTAAAAAAAGGAGAAAAGGGGGAAAAAGGGGGAAAAGGGGTTAAAAGGGGGGGAAAGGGGTTAAAAAGGGGGGGAAAGGGGTTAAAAAGGGGGGGAAAGGGGGAAAAGGGCAATAAAAGGGGAGGAGAGGTAAAAAAATGGGGGGAAAAGGGGTTAAAAAGGGGGAAAAAGGGGTAAAAAAGGGAAAAGGTGTAAAAAAAGGGGGAAAAGGGTTAAAAAAGGGGGAAAAGGGGGTTAAAAAGGGGGAAAAGGTGTAAAATAGGAGGGAAAAGGGGTTAAAAAAGGGGGAAATGGGTAAAAAAGGAGAAAAAGGGGGTTAAAAAAGGGAAAAAAGGGGTAAAAAAGGAGGGAAAAGGGGTTTAAAAGGGGGAAAATGGGTAAAAAAAGGAGAAAAAAGGGTTAAAAAAGGGAAAAAAGGGGTAAAAAAGGGGGAAAAGGGGGGGGAAGCGGGAAAAGGGGGGGGGAAAGCGGGAAAAGGGATTAAAAAGGGGGAAAAGGGGTTAAAGACAGGAAAAAGGGGTAAAAAAAGAGGAAAAAAGAGGTAAAAAAAGGGAAAAGGGGTTTAAAAGGGGGAAAAAAGGGGGGAAAAAAGGGGGATAGGGGGAAAAAAAGGGGGAAAGGGGGGAAAAAAGGAAGGGAAGAACCTGTCCTGCTGCTGAGCTGCTCCCTGGCAGACCCCCAGCCTGGGATCCAGAGGTGGGAGAGGATGAGGGGCTGGGTGGGGGACCCCAGGGGGGGTGGGTATGTCCTCAGCATCCTCCTGCCTTGCGCATCCCTGTGCTGCTGGGAAAGAACCCTCCCCCCTGTGGCAGGAAAGCAAGAGGTCCAAGGGGCTATCTGGTGCCTCCAGCCCAAGTCCTTCAGCCTCAGCGCTTCTTCTTCCTCCCTCTCTTCTTTTGAGGCTGTCCCTTGTCCTCCTCAGCTGCTCTCTTCTCCTCCTTCAGCTCCTTGTACCTCCACTTGGGCAGCTGCAGCAGGTCCTTGTCCCCCCGGCGCTGCCTCCTCTCCCTGGAACAAGGGGCTGAGCAGGAGGTTCTGCTCACTTTGATTTTGGGGATGGCTTCCCCAGGGTAGATGCTGTTCCCCCTCCAGAATCTGAGGGGTAGGAAGCTCAGGAGACCCCCAGCCACCCGGCGTGGGGGTAAGAGACGGATCTCAGACACGGCTTGGCCATGGCAGGGGGAAGGGGAGGTGGGTTCTGCCTCAGCTTCTGCATCCCAAATGTGATCCCCAAGGATCTCTGGCACTGCCAAGCGGCGTTTGCCCACCTCAGGGGGGCTGTCAGGGCAGAGGGTTTGGCAAGCAGTGGCCACAAAGGGGCTGGCCAAGGAGGTGGTCATCCTCACCATGTGGTCCATCACACCGTCTTCCTGGGGGTCCCGGGGGAAGCTGAAGGTGAAGAGGGATTGGATCTTCTCTGACAGCTTCTTCCCAGGGGATTTGGGGCTCAGGGCTTTGGCCACCAGCTCAGCCAGGGCTGGCCAGTGGGGCTGGTAGCCAGTGCTGAACTGCTCGGCCCGGGGGTGCCTCAGGAGGCTCTGGATGCGCCTCGTGGTCTCGAAGCGGCCAGTGAAGGATGCCCACTCCCTGGCTGTCTTCCCCTTGATGGGATCCACGGCTTGCAGGTCTGCTCCTGGACACAGCGGGGTGCAAGGACCATCAGCTGCTGCAGCCCACCCCAGAGCATCCTACCCTGGGATGCAGAGATCATCACCCACCACATCCCATCCCACCCCAGAGCATCCTACCCTGGGATACAGGGACCATCAACCCATCCCAGAGCATCAACCACCACATCCCATCCCATCCCATCCCATCCCATCCCATCCCATCCCATCCCATCCCATCCCATCCCATCCCATCCCATCCCATCCCATCCCATCCCAGAGCATCCTACCCTGGGATGCAGAGACCATCCAGCACCCCGGAGCATCCTACCCTGGGATGCAGAGACCATCAACCACCCTAGAGCATCAACCACCACATCCTATCCCACCCCAAAGCATCCACCCTGGGATACAGGGACCGTCAACCCATTCCAGAGCATCACCCACCACATCCCATCCCAGAGCATCCAACCCTGGGTGCAAAGACCATCACCTACCACACCCCATCCCAGAGCATCCTACACTGGGATGCAGAGATCATCACCCACCCCAGAGCATCAACTACCACATCCCATCCCAGAGCATCCTACCCTGGGGTGCAAGGACCATCAGCTGCTGCATCTCACCCCAGAGCATCCTACCCTGGGATGCAGGGACCATCTGCCACCACATCCCACCCAGAGCATCCTACCTAGGGATGCAGAGACCATCATCCCACCCAGAGCATCCTACTCCAGGATGCAAAGACCATCAGCTGCTGCATCCCACCCAGAGCATCCTACCCTGGGATGCAGAGACCATCATCCCATCCCAGAACATCCTACCCTGGGATGCAGAGACCATCAACCACTCCAGAGCATCAACCACCACATCCCATCCCATCCCATCCCATCCCATCCCATCCCATCCCATCCCATCCCATCCCATCCCATCCCATCCCATAGCATCCTACCCTGGGGTGTAAGGACCTTCAGCTGATGTATCTCACCCCAGAGCATCCTACCCTGGGGTGCAAAGACCATCAACCACCACATCCCATCCCAGAACATCCTACCCTGGGGTGCAAAGACCATCAACCATCCCAGAGCATCCTATGCTGGGATGCAGAGAGCATCAACTGCTGCATCCCATCCAGAGCATCCTACCCTGGGATGCAGAGACCATCATCCCACCCCAGAGCATCCTACCCTGGGATGCAGAGACCATCATCCCACCCCAGAGCATCCTACCCTGGGATGCAGAGACCATCATCCCACCCCAGAGCATCATACCCCGGTGGGTACCAATGCCACCCCCTTCCCCAGCCCCCCAGCCCCTGGGGTGATGCTCACCAGCCAGCAGCAGGGCAGCCACACAGTCCTGCTGCCCCTGCACCGCAGCCTTCATCAGCGCCGTCAGGCCCCGGGGGTCCCTCTTGTCCACCTCCAGCCTGGGGTAGTAGTTGAGGAGGTAGTTGACGATGGTGATGTGTCCTGAGCAGCCAGGGAGAAGCTGGGTGAGGCTGAAGGAGCTTCAACTAACCATGCCCTGATGGTTGTGACGGTCCCACCCCATGAGGGACAGAGATGGGGCAGCGTGGAGGGGTCAGGACCCCTCCCAAAGCTTGGCTGGGGTCTGGGGTGGGTTTGGGCTTGGCCATGCTGGGAATGGTGCTGTCACACCAGCTCTTCAGCAGGGGATGAGGGAGAGAGGCCAAAAGGGAGGGACAGAAGGAAAAGGACATGGATGGGGGTGACCCAAGGGGCAGAGGAGCCCAGGCTCTTCTGTGGGAGCAAGAGGGACCCCTGTGGTCATGGGGTGGGTCCCTACATGTGGCATTTCCTGGCTCAGAGCTCAGCTGAGGGTGAATCTCTGGCTGATGGGATTTTCCAGAGCATGTGGAGAGCTCTGGCCCAGCTCCTGTAGGTCCCCCAGGGATTGGAAGGGGCTTGGGGGTCTGCTGCCTTCTCTTCTCCAGCCTGAACAAAGGAAAAGGACATCGATGGGGGTGACTCAGGGGGCAGAGGTGCCCAGGCTCCTCTGTGGGAGCAAGAAGGACCCTTGTGGTCATGGGGTTGGTCCCTACATAGAATCATAGAATGGCAAGGGTTGGGAGGGACCCCAAGGGTCCCAGAGCTCCAACCCCCTGCCACAGGCAGGGACACCAACCTCAGGCCTGGAGCTACACAAGGTTGCCCAGGGCCCCAGCCAACCTGGCCTTGGACACCCCCAGGGATGGGGGGCACCCACCCCCTCCCTGGGCAGCCCCTTCCAGCCCCTCCCCACTCTCTCTGCACACAACTTCCCCCCAATCTCTCCTCTCCCCCTTCCCTCCTCCAGCTTCACTCCAGCCCCCTTGTCCTGCCAGGCTCTGCCCTTCAACAAGCTGATTCCCCTCCTGTTCCTGGGGTCCCTTCAGGGACTGGCAGGCTGCAAGGAGGTCCCCCCACAGCCTTCTCTGCTCCAGGCTGAGCCAGACCAGCTCCCTCAGCCTCTCTCCAGAGGGGAGCTGCTCCTCATCCCCCCCAGGGCTCCTCTGACCCCTCTCCAACAGCCCCACATCTCTCTTGGGTTGGGTTCCCCAGCTCTGCACACAGGACTCCTGAGCACAGAGCAGAGAGGGACAATCCCCTCCCTGTCCCTGCTGCCACCCTGAGGCTGATGGAGCCCAGGATCCCATCGCCCTTCCCAGCTGCAGGAGCCACTGCTGCCTCATGGGGAGTTCCTCATCCCCCAGGACACCCAGGTCCTTCTCCTCAGGGCTGCTCTCAGGAAGCTCTTCTCCCAGTCTGGATCTATGGCTGGGATTCTTCCGGCCCAAGTGCAACCCCTCACACTTGGCAGTGTTCCAGAGCACATGGGGGCTCTGGCTTAGCTCCTGTAGGTCCCCCAGGGATTGGAAGGGGCTCAGAGATCTCCCCAGAAGCTGCCTTCTCTTCTCCAGCCTGAAGAACCCCAGCTCTCCCAGCCTGGCTTCCCAGGAGAGCTGCTCCAGCCCTTGGAGCATCCTCCTGGCCTCCCCTGGGCCACCCCCAACAGCTCCATGTCCTCCTTGGACTTGATGATCTTCAAAGGTCTTCCCCAACCTTGTGATTCTGTGATTCCTTGTGCTCCAGAGCTGGACACAGCACCCCAGGGGGGTCTCCCCAAAGCAGAGCAGAGGGGGACAACCCCCTCTCTCCATTTGCTGCCCACCCTCCTTAGGGGTGCAGCCCAGGAACCCCCCACCCAGTTTGAAAACAGCTCCTATGATGGACCAGACTTGGGTGGGCACCCATGGGACCTCTAGAGGGTTGAGTTCAGGGAGCTGGAGGGGAAGCCCATCACTCCCTGGGTGAGCCCACCCCCCAGCACTGTGCCCACCTGCCTGGGCTGCCATCATGAGGGCTGTGTTCCCATCCTTGTCCTGCTGGTTGACGTTGATGTAGGGGCACTTCTGCAGCAGGGGCACGATGTCCACGAAGCCCCTGGAGCAGGCCACCATCAGCCCATTCTGGACAGGGGACACACTCAGCACTGGGGGGGCACAGCACCTCCCTAAACCCCCCCACCCCCCACCCAGAGTTCCCCCTCCCCACCCCAAACCAGCCAGGCTGAGGGTGGATGAGGTTCTCCTCCAAGGATGGGAGCAGCCCCTGGAGACCCAGGTCCCTCCTCAAACACATCCCACCCAAGAGCCTCCCTCCCTCCCCACCTGCCTTAGCAACCAGCACCCTCCAGCATTATCCATGCAAGGACTATCATCTCACCCCAGAGCATCCTACCCTGGGGTGCAGGGACCATCACCCATCACATCCCACCCAGAGCATCCACCATGGGTTGCAGAGACCATCAACCACTCCAGAGCATCAACCATCCCATCCCATCCCATCCCATCCCATCCCACCCAGAGCATCCTACCCTGGGATACAGAGACCATCAACCCATCCCAGAGCATCCTACCCCAGGATGCAGGGACCATCACCCACCACATCCCATTCCATTCCATCCCATCCCATCCCAGAACATCCTACCCTGGGATGCAGAGACCATCACCCATCATGTCCCACCCAGAGCATCCACCCTGGGTTGCAGAGACCATCAACCACTCCAGAGCATCAACCACCCCATCCCATCCCATCCCATCCCATCCCATCCCATCCCATCCCACCCAGAGCATCCTACCCTGGGGTGCAGAGACCATCAACCACCACATCCCACCCTAGAATATCCTACCCTGGACCATCAACCCACCCCAGAGCATCCTACCCTGGGATGTAGAGACCATCACCCACCACATCACATCCCACCCCAGAGCATCCTACTCTGGGATGCAGAGACCATCACCCACCACATCCCACCCAGAGCATCCATCCTGGGGTGCAGGGACCATCAACCCACCCCAGAGCATCCATTCTGGGGTACAGAGACCATCACCCACCACATCCCACCCAGAGCATCCATCCTGGGGTGCAAGGACCATCAACCCACCCCAGAGCACTAACCACCACATCCCACCCCAGAGCATCCTACTCTGGGATGCAGGGACCATCACCCATCACATCCCACCCAGAGCATCCACCATGGGTTGCAGAGACCATCAACCACTCCAGAGCATCAACCATCCCATCCCATCCCATCCCATCCCATCCCACCCAGAGCATCCTACCCTGGGATACAGAGACCATCAACCCATCCCAGAGCATCCTACCCCAGGATGCAGGGACCATCACCCACCACATCCCATTCCATTCCATCCCATCCCATCCCAGAACATCCTACCCTGGGATGCAGAGACCATCAACCACCCCAGAGCATCAACAACCACATCCCATCCCATCCCATTCCATCCCATCCCAACCCAGAGCATCCTACTCTGGGATGCAGAGACCATCACCCATCATGTCCCACCCAGAGCATCCACCCTGGGTTGCAGAGACCATCAACCACTCCAGAGCATCAACCACCCCATCCCATCCCATCCCATCCCATCCCATCCCATCCCATCCCATCCCATCCCATCCCATCCCACCCAGAGCATCCTACCCTGGGGTGCAGAGACCATCAACCACCACATCCCACCCTAGAATATCCTACCCTGGACCATCAACCCACCCCAGAGCATCCTACCCTGGGATGTAGAGACCATCACCCACCACATCACATCCCACCCCAGAGCATCCTACTCTGGGATGCAGAGACCATCATCTGCTGCATCCCACCCAGAGCATCCTACCCTAGGATGCAGAGACCATCACCCACCACATCCCACCCAGAGCATCCATCCTGGGGTGCAGGGACCATCAACCCACCCCAGAGCATCCATTCTGGGGTACAGAGACCATCACCCACCACATCCCACCCAGAGCATCCATCCTGGGGTGCAGGGACCATCAACCCACCCCAGAGCATCCATTCTGGGGTACAGAGACCATCACCCACCACATCCCACCCAGAGCATCCACCCTGGGTGGCAGAGACCATCAACCACTCCAGAGCATCAACCACCACATCCCATCCCATCCCATCCCATCCCATCCCATCCCATCCCATCCCATCCCATCCCATCCCATCCCATCCCAGAGCATCCACCCTAGGATGCAGAGACCATCACCCACCGCATCCCACCCAGAGCATCCATCCTGGGGTGCAGGGACCATCAACCCACCCCAGAGCATCCACCCTGGGGTGCAGGGACCATCAGGCACCCCTCAGCACCGGAGCTCTGTGCTGCTCAGGGTGCCCAGCCAGCCGCTCACCCTCCCGTTGATGTCCATCTCCGTGGCCTCTCTCCTGGTCACCCCGTGCTCCAGCCTCTCCTGCACCAGTTTGGCATCGTTCCTGGAGCAGCACTGGTAGAGGCTGAGCTCCCCAGTACCTCCAGCTCCTGGGGACAGCTCGTAGCCAGGGTACACTGAGTCCTCAGAGAAAACACTGCTGGAGTCTGAGGGCTCTGACTCTTCTTCCTCCTCCTCCTCTTCCTCATAGTGCAGCTCTGGGTCAGAGGGGTCCAGGCTGGAAGCTGGAGCTGCAGCATCTTCTCCTCCACCACAGGCATCTGTCATCAGCTTGGCCCTGAGCCCTGCCTGGGGCCAGGAGCCTCTCCTGGGGTGGGGGTGCAGCGAGGGGGCACTCCGAAATGTTCACTGCCCCCTGTGTGGACATGGAGCTGGTGTGGGAACCTCACAAGGGGTCTCAACACCCCTCTTGTCCCACCAGGTGCCAGCCCCAAGGGGACATCTCCATCCCACCCTTGCCAAGGTGCTCCTCACCCCAAGCCCCTTCCCAGCAGCAGGGATAGAGCAGCCTGGGGAGGGAAGGGGTGAGCCTCAGCCCTGAGCTCCTGGCTCTCCAAGGAGCCCCTAAAACCATGGAGTCCCCAAAACCCTGGAGTCCACAAAACCCTGGAGCCCATGAAACCCTGGAGCTCCTGAAACCCTGGAGCCCCCAAACCCTGGAGCTCCTGAAACCCTGGAGCCCCAAACCCTGGAGCTCCTGAAACCCTGGAACCCCCAAACCCTGGAGCCCCCAAAATGCTGGAGCCCCTAAACCCTAGAGCCCCTGAATCCCTGGAGTCCCTGAACCCCTGGAGCCCCCAAACCCTGGAGCCCCTGAAACCCTGGAGCTCCTGAAAACCTGGAGCTCCTGAATCCTTGGAGCCCCCAAAACTCTGGAGCCCCTAAACCCTAGAGCCCCCAAAACCCTGGAGCCCCCAAACCCTGGAGCCCCTGAAACCCTGGAGCTCCTGAAACCCTGGAGCCCTTAAACCATGGAACCCCTAAACCCTGGAGTCCCAAAACCCTGGAGCCCCTGAACCCTGGAGCCCCTGAATCCCTGGAGTCCCAGAACCCCTGGAGCCCCAAAACCCTGGAGCTCCTGAAACCCTGGAGCCCCCAAACCACCGCCCCCTGGTCTCCTCACCCTCCTCACCACCCCCTTGGTCTCCTCACCACCCCCCTGGTCTCCTCACCCTCCTCACCACCCCCTTGGTCTCCTCACCACCCCCCTGGTCTCCTCACCCTCCTCACCACCCCCCTGGTCTCCTCACCCTCCCCCTGGTCCCCTCACCACCCCCCTGGTCCCCTCACCATCCCCTTGCTCTTACCTGGGGCAGCTCAGCCCTTCCCTACAGGTCCCTCTTTGGCCAGGCAGCATCACTGCTCCAATGAGGAAGGAAAAAGTCCCAAGAAACTCTGGATAAAGCACCCAATTCCCCTTTTGGGGTGAGGAAGATCCTTATGCTTTGGATCTGGGATGATCTTTGGCCACCAAAGCTGTGAGCAGCAGCACGTCGCTGTGGGCTCAGCCAGCCAAGGGTTCAGCCAAGGGACCTGAATTTAAAGCCCTGCTTAAAATGGCTCCATCCATCCATCCTGAGCAGGATCAGGGGCTGCTTGGGCAGGATTTAGCATCTTGAGCTGCTGGGAGCCTTGGGTGGTATTTTTATCCTGCTCTCACCTCAGTTGGATGCTGCCACCTGAGCCAACAGCTCCAAGAAACACCCCCCACCCCCCCAGCAGGTAGAGCTGCTGCTTGGGCTGAGGGCAAACTATGGAGATGCCTTAAATAACCCCCTTGGTCCCCCCCTTGAGAGGTGCCCCCAACCCTCCCAAGCTCTGGGCACTGGGATATCAAAGCTCCATGGAGCTCAAGGGCTGCAACACCCAGTCTCCTGAATCCCACATGGAATTTAGGATGCTCCCTCATCTTCATCTTTGAAGTTGTTGGGGGTTTGGGGGCTTTTTTTTTGGGGTGATTTTTGGTGGGTTTGGGGTTTTTTTAAACATGTTTTCTGAGGTATAGGAACCAGCTGGGCTGTGGGATCTGGGAATGTGGGATCTGGGAAAAGGCACTTCCAGGCTTCAGGACAGCTCTTTCCATGGCCAAAAGGCAGGGGTTGTGTCCCAGAGCAGATGGTGAGAGGCCACGTCCTGTCTCTGAAGCAGCCATGGAGGCTGAGTGGCAAAGGGCACCTGGCTTGTACCCTGGGACATGAGAACATGGGGCAGGTGAAGGATCCCAGCTGCTCCCTCCCTGCTCAGAGCATCCTGATGGGATCTCCATGCTGAACAGGAGATCCTGAGCCTGAACAGGAGGATCCTGATGTGAATCTGTGGATTCTGAGCCTGAATGTGGGATCCTGAGCCTGAACATGAGATCCTGAGCCTGAACAGGAGGATCCTGAGCCTGAACAGGAGGATCCTGAGCCTGAACAGGAGGATCCTGATGTGAATCTGTGGATCCTGAGCCTGAACATGGGATCCTGAGCCTGAACATGGGATCCTGAGCCTGAACAGGAGGATCCTGAGCCTGATCATGAGATCCTGAGCCTGAACAGGAGGATCCTGAGCCTGAACATGGGATCCTGAGCCTGAACAGGAGATCCTGAACATGAGATCCTGAGCCTGAATCTGAGATCCTGATGTGAATGTGTGGATCCTGATCATGAGGATCCTGAGCCTGAACAGGAGATCCTGAGCCTGAACAGGAGGATCCTGATCCAGAACATGAGATCCTGAGCCTGAACAGGAGGATACTGATCCTGATCATGAGATCCTGAGCCTGAACATGAGGGTCCTGATCCTGAACAGGAGGATCCTGATGTGAATCTGTGTATCCTGGGCCTGAATGGGAGGATCCTGATCCAGAACATGCGGATCCTGATCCTGAATGTGAGATCCTGACCCTGAGTGTGAGGAACTAGATCTGGAATACAAGATGTTGATCCTGAACATGAGGAAACTGATCCTGATTGTGAGATCCTGATCCTGAACATAAAGATCCTGAGCCTGAATGTGAGATCCTGATCCTGAGGATCCTGATGCTGAACCTGAGGATCTTGATCCTGATCCTGAGGATCCTGATCCTGATCCTGAGGATTCTGATCCTGATCCTGAGGATTTGGATCCTGAGGATCCTGAGGATCCTGATCCTGAGGATCCTGATGCTGAACCTGAGGATCCTGATCCTGATCCTGAGGATTCTGATCCTGATCCAGAGGATTCTGATCCTGAGGATCCAGATCCTGCACCTGAGGATCCTGATCCTGAGGATCCTGATGCTGAACCTGAGGATCCTGATGATCCAGATGCTGAACCTGAGGATCCTGATCCTGAGGATCCTGATCCTGATCTTGAGGATCCTGATCTTGAGGATGCTGATCCTGAACTTGAGGATCCTGATCCCAAACACTGCACATCCAGAGCTGAGCTCTGCTTGCACCACCCTCCCAAACCCTGGTGTCACCCCAGCTGTGCTCATCCCTGTTTGGGACCAGCACCCTCTCTGAGCTCTGGGGAAGGTTCTGGAAGCTGGTGACCCCATGGGGGAACCTCAGCAGCTCCAGATCCTCTATTGCAGCCCCCAAAACCCAACCCTTGCCCCCAGCTTTGGGGCTGAGCCCTGTGCTCCTGCCCATCACGGTGTCACCCCGGGGTGACACCTCCCACCCCATCCCCACCCTCCTTTATCTCGGGAGGGGGCTGGGAGCAGATTTAGGGCTTAGGGAGTTATTTGGGGAGCTCCAGGCTGTAATCTGCCGCCTGCCACAAGCAGGAGGCTCTGAGCAGGTTGCATAAGGTCTGGGGTGCCACGGTGTCACCCCGCTGGTCCCCAAAAGCTGCTTTTTGGAGGAGGGGAGGGGGCTTTCCCCCAGTACTACCCAGTTCCTTAAGGCTGCTCCACAAGCTGGGGCTGGGGAGGGCGCGGATGGGGGGTGATGTGGCGCACGGGGACCCCCTCGCCGAGCTGCGGGAGGGGGTCTGCAAACCCCCCGGCTGCCGCAAGGGGATGCTGGAGCCCCGTTTCACCGGCCACACCGGCACCGGGGCAGCTCCGGGCAGCTCCGGACCGGGGGCGCAGCGCCAGTCCCCAGCCCAGCACGGCGCTGGGAAGCAACTGGGGGCTTCTCGGGGGGGCTTCTCGGGGGACGAGCTCCCGGTTTGGGGCTTCTTTAGGTTTTTAAAAGGAGTTTGTATGGGGATGTCATGGTATCACCCCCACCCCGGGGTGTCATGGCAACCTCCCAGGTGTCACAGCATCCTTTCGGGTGTCACAGCATCCTTCCAGATGGGACAGCATCCTCCTGGCTATCATGGCACCCCACACAACCCCCAGATGTCATAGCACCCTTCCAGATGGCATAGCACCCTTCCAGGCATCATTGCATCCTCCCAGATCTCATAGCATCCTCCTAGATGTGACAGCATCCTTCCAGATGTGACAGCATCCTTCCAGATGTGACAGCATCCTTCCAGATGGGACAGCATCCTCCCAGATGGGACAGCATCCTCCTGGCTATCATGGCTCACACACCCCCAGATGTCATAGCACCCTTCCAGATGTCATAGCATCCTCCCAGACATCATTGCATCATCCCAGATCTCATAACATCCTTCCAGATGTCACAGCATCCTTCCAGATGTGACAGCATTCCCCCAGATGTGGCAGCATCCTCCTGGCTATTATGGCACACACACCCCCTAGATGGCATAGCACCCTTCCAGATGGCATAGCATCCCTTTGGATGTGAGAGCATCCTCCCAGATCTCAGAGCATCCTCCCAGATGTGACAGCACCCTTCCAGATGTGACAGCATCCTCCTGGCTATTATGGCACATTCCCCCCCAGATGTCATAGCACCCTTCCAGATGTCATAGCATCCTCCCAGACATCATTGCATCATCCCAGATCTCATAACATCCTTCCAGATGTCACAGCATCCTTCCAGATGTGACAGCATCCTCCTGGCTACCATGGCACACAGCCCTCCCCAGATGTCATAGCACCCTTCCAGATGTCATAGCATCCCTTTGGATGTGAGAGCATCCTCCCAGATCTCAAAGCATCCTCCCAGATGTGAGAGCATCCTCCCAGATGTGAGAGCATCCTTCCAGATGTGACAGCATCCTCCTGGCTATCACGGCACACAACCCCCCCCTAGATATCATAGCACCCTTCCAGATGTCATAGCATCCTCCCAGACATCATTGCATCATCCCAGATCTCATAGCATCCTCCCAGATGTGAGAGCATCCTTCCAGATGTGACAGCATCCTCCCAGATGTCACAGCATCCTCCTGGCTACCATGGCACACAGCCCTCTCCAGATGTCATAGCACCCTTCCAGATGTCATAACATCCCTTTGGATGTGAGAGCATCCTCCCAGATCTCATAGCATCCTGCCAGATGTGACAGCATCCTCCCAGATGTGACAGCATCCTCCTAGTTGTCATGGCACTAACCTCCCACCTGATGTCATAGCATCCCTTTGGATGTGAGAGCATCCTCCCAGATCTCAAAGCATCCTCCCAGATGTGAGAGCATCCTTCCAGATGTGACAACATCCTCCTGGCTATCACGGCACACATCCCCCCCCTAGATATCATAGCACCCTTCCAGATGTCATAGCATCCTCCCAGACATCATTGCATCATCCCAGATCTCATAGCATCCTTCCAGATGTGAGAGCATCCTTCCAGATGTGAGAGCATCCTCCTGGCTATCATGGCACCCCACATGTCATAGCACCCTTCCAGATGTCATAGCATCCTCCCAGATCTCATAGCATCCTGCCAGGTGTGACAGCATCCTCCCAGATGTGAGAGCATCCTTCCAGATGTGAGAGCATCCTCCTAGCTATCATGGCACACAGCCCCCCCCAGATGTACTAGCACCCTCCCAGATCTCATAGCATCCTCCCAGATGTGAGGGCATCCTTCCAGATGTCACAGCATCCTCCTAGTTATCATGGCACCCACCTCCCCAGATGTCATAGCACCCTTTCAGATGTCATAGCATCCCTTTGGATGTGAGAGCATCCTCCCAGATCTCAGAGCATCTTCCCTGATGTGAGGGCATCCTCCCAGATGTGAGGGCATCCTCCCAGATGTGACAGCATCCTTCCAGATGTGACAGCATCCTCCTGGCTATCATGGCACATCCCCCCCCAGATGTCATAGCACTCTTCCAGATGTCATAGCATCCCTTTGGATGTGAGAGCATCTTCCCAACCATCATCCCATCCTCCCAGATGTGAGAGCATCCTCCCAGATGTGACAGCATCCTTCCAGATGTGAGAGCACCTTTCCAGATGTGCTGACATCCTCTCAGGCTTTGCTGTTACATACCTGAGCCTTGGAATCTGTCCCTTATGGACATCCTGGACAGAGGGACAGGGGGAGGCACAGTCTGGAGGTGACAGGTGGGAACAGCCAAGGGGAGAAGGATGCCCCTGCCTGGAGCCCGCTGAGCAGCCCCCCAGCAGCAGAGCATCACCCCCTCTCCCCACATTAAATCACATCAGGAGCATCCCCCCAGGTGGGGAGGGGGCTGGGGAGGGGGCTGGAGGGCACCCCTGATCTCTCACCCCTCACCCAGGGTCCGTCTGGGAGCGCCGAGCCCGGTGGTCTGTCCCAGGTCACCCGTCCCTCAGCGCCCTGGTCATCTCCATCACAAAACCCCGGGGCCATGGCTCAGCGGGGGAGGGGACGGGAGGGGACAGGAGGGGAGGGCAGCGGTTTAACCCCCGGCCGGGCCCCCCTCACCCTGCCCTGCCTGGGGCTGGGTCACGGCCCAGTGCAGCTCCTGCCCCAGCAGAGGGACAGGGACACGGGGACAGGAGGGGATGGGGTGGCACACAGGGATGTGGGGACACGCGGGGATGTGGTGATACGTGGGGACACAGTGACACGCAGGGACATGGTGACATGTGGGGCTGTGGTGACACGCCGCGGACACGCAGTGACACATGGACACACGGTGACAGGCAGGGACATGTGACACGCAGGGACACAGTGACACATGGGGACACAGTGACACGCGGGTATATGGTGACATGTGGGGCTGTGGTGACACACAAGGACACGGTGACACATGGACACGCAGTGACAGGCAGAGACATGTGACACGCAGGGGCACGGTGACACATGGGGATGTGGTGACACATGGGGACACAGTGACACGCGGGGATGTGGTGACATACAGGGACACGGTGACACACGGACACGCGGTGACAGGCAGGGACAAAGTGACACGCAGGGACACAGTGACACATGGGGACACAGTGACACAAGGGGATGTGGTGACATGTGGGGCTGTGGTGACACACAGGGACATGGCAACACATGGGCACGCAGTGACATGCAGGAACACGGTGACATGTGGGGCTGTGGTGACACGCAGACACACAGTGACACATGGACACGCAGTGACACTCAGGAATATGGTGACATGTGGGGCTGTGGTGACACACAGGGACACGGTGACACACAGTCACGCAGTGACACTCAAGAATATGGTGACATGTGGGGCTGTGGTGACACACAGAGACACAGTGACACACGACATGCAGTGACAGGCAGCGACACAGTGACACACAGGGACACGGTGACACACGGGGATGCGGTGACACGCAGGGACACAGTGACACGCGGGGCTGTGGTGACACGCAGACACACAGTGACACATGGACACGCAGTGACACTCAGGAATATGGTGACATGTGGGGCTGTGGTGACACACAGGGACACGGTGACACACGGGGACACGGTGACATGCAGGGATGCGGTGACACATGGGGACACAGTGATACATGGAGACACAGTGACACAGGGGGATGCAGTGACACGTAGGGACACGGTGACATGTGGGGATGTGGTGACACGCGGGGAGGCGGTGACACATGGGAGCATGGTGACACACAGGGACTTGGGGATATGGTGACACACAGGGATGTGGTGACACACAGGGACACGGTGACACAGTGACACGCTCTGCAGCACATCCCCACCCAGCTGCCTGCAGCAGCGCAGGGACAGAGCTGGGTGCTGCTTGGGGCAAGTGAGGGGTGCTGGGTGCTGCTTGGGGTGGGTGAGGGGTGCTGGGTGCTGCTTAGGGCAGGTGAGGGGTGCTGGGTGCTGCTTGGGGCGGGTGAGGGGTGGGTGAGGGGTGCTGGGTGCTGCTTGGGGTGGGTGAGGGGTGTCAGGTGAGGGGTGCTGGGTGCTGCTTGAGGTGGGTGAGGGGTGTTGGGCACTGCTTAGGAGGGGCTGAGGGGTGGGTGAGGGGTGTCAGGTGGTCCCTGCCCCTGCTCCCAACCCAGCTGTAAATCAGTGGCTGGTGTCACCCCACAGGTGACAGGGCCAACCCCGGGCAGGGAGCCGGCAGCCGGCGCAGCCCCGGGGTCACACCGTGATTTATGAGCCCAGTGGCTCTGCCAGCCCATCACAGTGTCCCCCCCCACCCCCTTCCCAGTCAAACCAGCAGCTTACTGGAGCTCAGCACTATCAGCAAGGTGCTGGGTGACCTGAGGGTGCAGAATCCCACCCGCTGCCAAATCATCCTCCTTGGTGCTGTCTGTACCCCTGTCCCAGGATCTCACCAGGATCTCACCAGGATTTCACCAGGATCTCATCACGATCTCACTATGACCTCACCAGGATATTACCACAATCTCACCAGGACCTCACCAGGATCTTACCAGGACCTCACCAGGATTTCACCAGGATTTCACCAGGATCTCACCGGGATCTTACCAGGATTTCACCAGGATCTCACCAGGACCTCACCAGGACCTCACCAGGATCTCACCAGGATTTCACCAGGATCTCACCGGGATCTTACCAGGATCTCACCAGGATCTTACCAGGATTTCACCAGGATCTCACCAGGACCTCACCAGGATTTCACCAAGATCTTAACAGGATTTCACCAGGATCTCATCAGGATCTCACTAGGATTTCACCAGGATCTCATCAAGATTTCACCAGGATCTCATCAGGATCTCACTAGGATTTCACCAGGATCTCACCAGGACCTCACCAGGATATCACCAAGATCTCACCAGGATTTCACCAGGGTTTCACCAAGATCTCACCAGGATCTCACCAGGATCTCACCAGGACCTCACCAGGATTTCACCAGGATCTCACCATGACCTCACCAGATTTCACCAGCATTTCACCAGCATTTCACCACGATCTCACCAGGATCTCACAAGGATATCACCAGGATATCACCAGGATCTCACCATGACCTCACCAGGATCTTACCAGGATTTCACCAGGATCTCACCAGGATTTCACCAGGTTTTCCTTAGGATCTTCACCAGGTTTTCCCCAGGATCTCACCAGGATTTCACCAGGTTTTCCCTAGGATCTTCACCAGGTTTTCCCCAGGATTTCCCCAGGATCTCACCAGGATTTCACCAGGATTTACCTCAAATACGCATTAAGCCCATAAAGCTCCTTCTCTGAGGTGACAGGGCTGCTCCCTCTCTCTCCAGGCAGCACCACAGCCCTCAGGCTGCCAGGGGATGGGAGGGAAACTCATCTTCACCACCAGAAAACCCCCCAAAATTAGGGAATACGCCAGAATTCCAGCTTCCTGGCTTGGCACAGGATCTCCCTCCCAAACCAGGAGCTGTCCCAGCCTAGCATCACTTCCCAGGAAGGATGTGGGTGCTGATTATGGATCACCCAGCTGATTGAATAACACCCAGCCAGCACAGGAGCCAGAGATCAATTTCAATTTCTTCTTCCCCCACCCCTTCTCCAACCCCCCTTCTCCTTATTTCGGAGGGGTGGGATACTGGGGACACTCAGGAGAGGGGGAGGGGGAGGGGGGATGAAAATTAGACTTGCTAATTCCCCATCTGTAATTATCCCTAAAGAGACCCAATGCCTTGTGAGGTCCCTGGTGGGTGAGGGGCAATTTAAGGTTGCTTTTTGAAGCCCTTATAAAATTTGGAAGGAGGGGGACTTCCCCCCCCCCCCCTCCACTTCCCCCACCCCTTCCTCCATCCCATAATTGTATTTCTGGTGGTGCAGATGGTGCTGGCTGGGGGATAGTTGCTATAAAGAAGATGGATCGTGGTGCGTGTGGAGGTGACGGCATCGCTCGCTCGCCTCCGTGATGAGCGCGATCCATCAGCCCCTCTACAAGGCACCAGGACCTGGGACAATAAGGA
This sequence comes from Laterallus jamaicensis coturniculus, assembly GCA_022605575.1. Classification (NCBI taxonomy): domain Eukaryota; kingdom Metazoa; phylum Chordata; class Aves; order Gruiformes; family Rallidae; genus Laterallus; species Laterallus jamaicensis. The sequence goes on from JAKCOX010000162.1 coordinate 869,935, forward strand.
ATGACCCAGCAGGTGAAAAGCCACCACATCCAGACAGGGAATATTCCTGGTTTATGGGAATATTCCTGGTTTAAATCCTGGTTTTAAATCCATAGCCCTGGTTTAAAATCCATAGCCCTGGTTTAAATCCATTTTTTAGGGGATATTTCTGGTTTAAATCCATTTTTTTAGGGATATTCCTGGTTTAAATCCATTTTTTTAGGGATATTCCTGGTTTAAATCTATTTTTAGGGGATATTCCTGGTTTAAATCCATTATTTTAGGGGTGATCCTGGATTTAAATCCATTTTTTTAGAGATGATCCTGGTTTAAATCCATTTTTTTAGAGATGATCCTGGTTTAAATCCATTTTTTTAGAGATGATCCTGGTTTAAATCCATTATTTTAGGGGTGATCCTGGATTTAAATCCATTTTTTTAGAGATGATCCTGGTTTAAATCCATTTTTTTAGAGATGATCCTGGTTTAAATCCATTTTTTTAGAGATGATCCTGGTTTAAATCCATTATTTTAGGGGGGATCCTAGTTTAAATCCCTTTTTTATGGCTTGGAGAAGCTGAGGGATGCAATGACAACCAAGATGGGCTGGGAAAACTTGTGGATGCAGGGATGCTGGCTGGGGAGGGGGATATTCCTGGTTTAAATCCATTATTTTAGGGGATATTCCTGGTTTAAATCCATTATTTTAGGGGGGATCCTAGTTTAAATCCCTTTTTTATGGCTTGGAGAAGCTGAGGGATTCAATGACAACCAAGATGGGCTGGGAAAACTTGTGGATGCAGGGATGCTGGCTGTGGATATTCCTGGTTTAAATCCCTTTTTTTAGGGCTTGGGAAAACTGAGGCATGTAATAACAACCAAGATGGGCTGGGAAAACGTGCAGATGCAGGGATGCTGGCTGGGGAGGGGGATATTCCTGGTTTAAAATCCATATTCCTGGTTTAAATCCATTTTTTAGGGGATATTCCTGGTTAAAATCCATTATTTTAGGGGGGATCCTGGATTAAAATCCATTTTTTTAGGGATGATCCTGGTTTAAATCCCTCTTTTAGGGCTTGGGAAAGCTGAGGGATGCAATGACAGTTGGATTTAAACCAGGATGTAAAGCAGGAATATCCCCATCCCCAGCCTGCATCCCTGCATCCACATGTTTTCCCAGCCCATCTTGGTTGCTATTACATCCCTCAGCTTTCCCAAGCCATATAAAAGGGATTTAAATCCAGGATCATCCCTAAAAGAATAGATTTAAACCAGGAATATCCCCTAAAAAATGGATTTAAATCCAGGATCACCCCTAAAAATATGGATTTAAACCAGGAGTATCCCCTAAAAAATGGATTTAAACCACGAATCACCCCTAAAATAATGGATTTAAACAAAGAATATTCCCTAAAAAATGGGTTTAAAGCAGGAATATCCCCCTCCCCAGCCAGCATCCCTGCATCCACATGTTTTCCCAGCCCATCTTGGTTGACATTGCATCCCTCAGCTTTCCCAAGCCCTAAAAAAATGGATTTAAACTAGGAATCACCCCTAAAATAATGGATTTAAACCAGGAATACCCCCTAAAAATGGATTTAAACCAGGAATCACCCCTAAAAATTGGATTTAAACCAGGAATCACCCCTAAAAAATGGATTTAAACCAGGAATCACCCCTAAAATAATGGATTTAAACCAGGAATACCCCCTAAAAATGGATTTAAACCAGGAATCACCCCTAAAAATTGGATTTAAACCAGGAATCACCCCTAAAAAATTATTTAAACCAGGAATCACCCCAAAAATTGGATTTAAACCAGGAATCACCCCTAAAATATGGATTTAAACCAGGAATACCCCCTAAAAATGGATTTAAACCAGGAATCACCCCTAAAAAATGGATTTAAACCAGGAATAAGGTCCAGGGTGTCCATACAGGCATGGAGGGGGGCTTGGAAATGGTCTGTATGTATATGTTCAGGGTAAAAAAACCCCCTGTGATCCTTGGCAGAGCCACTAAGGATCAACGCAAGAGGCTGAGAAAACAGCTTTGGCATTAAAAACCTCATCATTCCTTGAGCTGGGATATCTCCTAGCACCCATCCTCTTCCTTGCTGGGGTTTTCCAGCAGCTCTGTAGGATCTTCAGCTCTTGGGATTGGGAAAAAAATGTCAATAAACCCCCCCAAATTAAGCTCAAAACACCCCCCATTTCCAAGGTGTTTAATCCAGTGGTGTCCAGCTTTTGGAACCCTGGGGAGAAAGCCAATAAGAGGGGTCCAGAGGAGCTGGGTACCACCCAGAGCATCCCTGGAAGCCTGGATGGGAAGGGTGGAACACCCTGAGCTGGGTGATGGGATGCTCAGGGATTGGAGCTGATTTACAAGATGTGACAAGGCCAAAAAATGATGGATGGGGCTGGGGGAGGGGGAGGAAAGGGGGGGGGAACGTCGCTCCCCAGCTGGGCTCTGTGGTGTTAGCAGAGGGGAGAGCTGTCCCCAGGCTATTTATCATCTCCCCCCAGGCCAACACCCCAGTGTCCAGCATTCTGGGTGGGTTAACCCTTTCCTGGAGTATCCTGGGGGGGGAGGGGGAAATTTGGCTGCCTGTATCCTGGCTGTGGAGGGAGGAGGAGGTTTTGCTGCCCTAAAGCACTCATAAGTGTGTGGATACCACTGGTAATGGGCTCAGCAGGCTGGTTCCCAGTTGGAAAACAGCATCTTTACTCTTCTTCCAGATTTTTGAGCTGGGGGTGTTGCAGGGGGGGGTTTCTCCTGCCAGTAGAGAGGGTGGCTGAGGTCTCAGCAACTCATCCCAGCAGTGAAGATGCTCAGTGGGGAAACTGAGGCCCAGTATTGTAGGGATCAGAGGTAATGGGGGGACAGCAGAAAGCTGAGAAGGACAGTTGGAGCCTCAGGGAACCCCCTCATCCCCTCCTCTCCCCTCCACAAGACTCCCCAGGAGCTGCTGCTCCCTCCCTCCCACAGCTCCTTGAGCCTTATTAGATTTGGGCATAATATTAGGGGAGTGTGTTTGGAAGGTTAATTAACACAAGGCAGATTAGCATGGGAATGGCCACGCTGGGTTCAGGCTGTCAAGCTGAAACCAAACCCAGCATGATGCACCCAGGACCACCCAGCGCCTTGGAACAGCTGGATGGGTCCCAGTATGGTCCAATCCTTCCCTCTGCTGAGGGTGCAGGGTCAGAGGGTGCACCCCTCTGAGCATCCCTGATGTGATGCTTCCTCGTTATCATGGTCTTGCAGGTAGCAGGCATAGAGGGGAGCTGCTTCCTCAGTGGGGAAACTGAGGCACGAAGCTGGGCTGGGGCTCTACAAGGAGCCACTTCACCCCCCTGCTTGGGTGCTGCTTCTCACCCCACGTGAGACCCCAAAACCCAGAGGCAGCTCCTTATGGGGCCACTTCAGGCAGCACAAAGGCTTTTCCTTCAACATGAGCTGCAGCCATGAGGAAAATCCCATCCCTGGCAGTTTGCTGGTGGCCAGGTCTCCTCCAGCATCACCAGGTAGGAGATCCTGGGTGCTATCCCCAGCTTGGGGATGGAGGGAAGCCAAACCAGTGCTGGTTGGAGCTGTGATGCTCATAGAGCCACGGGCATTTCTCCCACCCCCCTTTTCCCCTGCGTGTCGGGGTGCAGCCAGTAACCTGACCCTCCCATTCCTGTCATGTTTTACATGTGGTTGGATTTTGTTTTGCCAACCTTTGCTTCCCCCAAAGGATGGAGTGAAAGGGCCAGTGTGCCTCCAATTTATTGTGCCTCCCCAGAGCCCCACGGCTGCCGAAAAAGCAGATGCCTTCTGCTTAATCTGGCCTGTTGCTATGTAAACCTCCTCCCTGCTTTGATGTTCCCTATAAATACTCCATGTGTTTCCAATAAACTGGCATTTTTATCACTGGAGCTGTTAAAGGCAGATCTGTGGCAGATTTGTCCCTGGGCTCGGTTGGGGGTTCGCTGGGGATAACCTCCGTGCCCTCGTCAAGGGGCTCATTGTATCTGGGAATGGGGGGTCTAGGGATGGGAGGGGACATGGCTGCCTGTGTCCCCTCCTTCTGTGGAGATGGCACCTCTTCAGGGTGCAGTACAGTGCTCCCAGGGGGATGGGATGCTCATCCTGTATCACCCGGCTTGGGTGCTGATCCTGCATCACCAATATTGGGTGCTCATCCTGCATCACCCAGCTTGGGTGCTCATCCTGCATCACCCAGCTTGGGTACTCATCCTGTATCACCAATCTTAGGTGCTCATCCTGCATCACCCAGTTCAGGTGCTCATCCTGTATCATCCACCTTGGGTGCTCATCCTATATCACCCAGCTTGGGTGCTCATCCTGCATCACCCAGCTTGGGTGCTCATCCTGTATCACCAATCTTAGGTGCTCATCCTGCATCACCCAGTTCGGGTGCTCATCCTGTATCATCCACCTTGGGTGCTCATCCTATATCACCCAGTTTGGGTGCTCATCCTGTATCACCAATCTTGGGTGCTCATCCTATATCATCCAGCTTGGGTGCTCATCCTGCATCACCCAGTTCGGGTGCTCATCCTGCATCACCCAGATGTTAGGACAGGATCCACCTTACCCCCTCCCAAACACCTTTGTCATCTCCCTGTGGCCCCCCCACTCTGTCCTTTTGCTGCTATAAATCTCTGTCACCCCAGGACAGAGCACAACCCCCTCTGTCATGTTCATGGGTGGGTCCCTGTCCCCTGCAGCGGGTGCTGTCAGTGATGTCAGCCCCACACAAGGGTGCTCAGCCCAGATGGAGAGGCCTCTGGGGATACTGGTCATGTCCTCAGGAGGTGGCCTGGGGTGAGTGAGTCCCCATGGTATTTGGGGACAAGGTCTGATGAGGCATTGGATGAGGTAAGGCCTGTGCCTTTCCAGAAGCTCTCCCCTAAGAGGTCCCGTTTCAAACCCCTCCAGCCTTGGACACTCCTGTGGGGATGGGACTCACACAGCTCTGCCCCATCCCCCTCCCCAATCTTCAGCATCCCCCTGGGTGGGGGGCTTCTGCCCTCCATTGGGTTATACCCCACCAGTTCCAGCATCTCCATCCTGGATGGACCACAGACATGACGCTGAGCTCCCCAGCAACAACTGGGTGACCAGTGTGGGAGCACCTCTTCCCCATTGGGAAACAGGGGGAGGGGATGCTGGAGGGCTGCTTTTTTTTGTTTAAAACCCCCTGTTTTGGCCTGAAATGTGGTGTCAGGAGCCTGGCTTGATATATGCCCCAAAAAAAGGGGTGGGCAGCGGCGGTATTCTTTATTTTGACAGGGCAATGAAAGTGTTATGTAGTCGTGACGCCTCCCCGCTGCTCCACCCCCCCCTTGGCCTTTATCAACCTGAAAGAGCCTGGGGGACCCTATTTATAACCTAACCCGAATTGGGCGATGCATGGGGAAGGGGCCACAAAGAGCTGTGATTTATGAACACTGAAATAACACAATGCAGACCCTCCACGCTCTCCCCTGGTCTGGAGGGGACACCCCTTCACCCACCCCAGCGCTGCAGGGAGGGTGTTTAAAATCCCCCCACATCTCCACAGGTCCCAGCTTGGTTTGTAGGAGCCCCTGTGCTTGTTTTTGGGGTGGAGATGGGAAGACAGAGCTTCCCAGGCACCTGATATCCTCCTCCCTGGGGACTAGAGATGATATACAGGCCTGGCCCTGGCCCATCAGGGTGGGCTGAGTAACCTGAGGGGGGTTTGGACCCCCGATTTGTCTCCCTGCTCACCTCAAGGCACTGCTCACCTCTCTAAAATGACTTAATAGCTTTTAAATTAATGACTTGGGTACAAAGTGCTCACTGCTCGCTCGTCAGATTGCGAAGGCCCTCGTTAACGGCGTGGGGGGAAGGGGAGGGATGGCAGGGAAGCTCGTCCCTCCAAGGTCAAACCGCTTCCATTCCTCACTCCCCCTGGCTTTTCTAATAACACTGTCAGCAAGCAGCTTCCAGGGGGAAGGAAACTTGCTGTCCAGCTTGTGTGTGGACATCCAAGGGGGTGTTTTTTTTTTTTGGGGGGGGGGGGGGTTGCATGCTTCGTCGGGCCTGGTTTGAGGCCTGCAGCCCACTGCCATCACTAACAATTGAGCTTCTCACTATCTTTTCCTGGCTGTGAGGAAGTGAGAGGAGAGCATGCAGGCTCCCCATCACCACGCCAGGTTTGGGGGGTGCCACCCACCCTCCCATACCCCAGCATTCCATCTGCAGTTCCCCTTTTCCCTCCCTTTTTCGGGGCAAAGTGGTAATGCTGGTGCCGTCCATGGGCCTCCTGTGGGCCTCATACATGGACCAGGTTATTGCTGATGACACCTGGATTTGGCACTGGGAATTCCTCCCTTCCAAGCTGGGACACGTTGATGGCTGAAGCAACCCAGGAGGGGGTTGACTTTCCCTGTCTAATTACGGCCAGATCGCTCAGCCCCAGCCTCGAGCTCCCTGGGGACATGGCTGCACGCATGGGGAGCTAGGCAGGGCTGAGCTGGGCTGCTGGGGGCTCTCCCAGTCTTCATCCCACCCTCATCCCAGCTTCTCCCACAACCAGGTTCTGCTGGGAAAGATGTTGAATTAGCTAATTAACAATTCCCAGTGTGGAAGTATCCAGGAGCTGAGCTGAGAGAGCGCTCAGTGCTTCATTACGGATGCTCTACCTCCTCCATCTGGGGACCAGCATCCACCAGTGTCTTTCCATGAGCTCCCTGCTCCCAGCACAACTCCCCCCCCTTCTCTCTCCCCGTGCCAAAGAGCTTAACGAGGGTGTTCCTTCTATCTTAACTAATTTATTCTCGTATACATGGAGGTCAGCCAGGGTGCAGCGTGCTGCAAGCCGAGTGAGAAAAGCTCTTGACAAGAGAGATCTTGCTCTGCTTTCCATCAAGCGCCAGCCCTGACGCCATCCCTGCTTCATGCTGGTGCTGCTGCTGCCTGGGGACACAGCATCTCCCTGCTGCTGGGTGAGGATCCACCTGGGAATGATGTTGGACCACAGCTGGGTTATGAACAGGTTTGGGTGAGCAGAGCCATGGGAGCAAGCAGGATGCTCGTGTTGGTTTCTAGGCTGTGGTGAGCCACAGCATGACTGGGACTGCCTGGAGCTGGGTGTAGGGAGGGGTGGGAGGGGGGAGAATATAGTAGTAAAGAGATTTTTACGAGGCAGCTGCTTGCAGGGGCTTGTTGTGGGTAAAGCAGATCCAGGTGCTGCACCCAACCAAGCATGACAAACAGCAGGAGAGAAAAGAAGGGCTGAGGGGAAGGGAGCTGCCGCGGTCACCCAGCTTTTATGAGGTGGGGAGGGGGACAACCAAGAGCCACGTCTTGTGTCCCCCCAGATATGGGATGAGAGGAGCCAAACTGAGAGGTGGGATGTAGCTGCATGGACCTGGGAATGTGAGGAAGGGATGGAGCTGCTGGGGTACAGCTGCTCCACACCGGCATGTTCCTCACTCCCCCTTCACACATTCCTACAGGGGGGGTTTGTTGTCCAGAAGAGATGCTCAAGGTGTTGTGAATATACCCCCACCCCAGCATTCCAGCTGCATGGAGCGGGTGTGTGGCTTCTTCTTGGTTTCAGGAGCTGGATGAAGCTGGGTTGGATGGCCAATGCCACCCCATCCCGGGTGTTGGACCAGCAATTGCCTCTCCTCAGCCCTCTTCTCCTTCCACCACGGCTCCAACTCAAAAGAAAAGCTCCATCTCAATGGGTTCATGAGTGAGAAGGACCCAATCTGGACTTGAACCAGCCTGGAAATACTTGAATACTTGATCCTTTATCCTAAATTCAAACCAGATTAGTACTGGTTTAAACCTACCCGAGACCAAACTTTCCAAAACCAAACCAACTTTGAGACCCAGAGCTGCAGAATCTTCAGATTTAGGTCTTTCTTCATCAAAAAACCCTGTTCTTCTTCCCTGCTTTCTGGGGTCACATCCATCCTGTGTTTGAAGCCCTGCTATCTAACCCAAAGTCAAGAGGTTCCTCAATGAAGACACTCCAAATGCCTGTAACAACACCCGCCCAGAGTTCATGTTTCATCGCACGTTGATTTATCATCCTTTGAGTTAATTATTGACCTTAGCTTTGCCTTGGTCAATATTTACCTCCCCAGGTCAATAAATCTTGACGTTCACCTCAACAGAAGTCGATATCTCCTTAGTGTTTATCTATTCCTTCTGTTGCTAATTTTGCTTGAAAGCTTTTATTTATTCTTATAAAGCTGGCTCGGCGCAAGGAGAGGAGAGACCTTTGTGGAACCACCTTGGACAAGGCTTTTTCCTCTCTACCACAGCTCCCATGGGATGTCATGGGCACAAATTGTGGGTGGTATCTCCCCAGGACATCTGGCTGATGAGACCTGGCTGGTTTTCCACCACAGAATCACAAGGTTGAAAAAGACCTTTGAAGATCATCGAGTCCAACCAATCTCATCCTAAGTTAAACCAGATCCCTGAGCACCTCATCTACCCTGTTTTTTGAACACATCCAGGGAAGGTGACTCAACCACCTCCCTGGGCAGCCTGTTCCAGGCCCTGACAACTCTTTCCATCAGGTAACGTTCCTGATGGGGCTGACAGCTGGATGCTGAGATGACCACGTGTTCCTACCAGCCAAGCTCAGAGCTCGTCAAGCATCGGGGTGGGAAGAATCATAGAATCATAGAATGGCAAGGGTTGGAAGGGACTCCAAGGATCTTAGAGCTCCAACCCCCCTGCCACAGGCAGGGCCACCAACCTCCAGGCCTGGAGCTACACAAGGTTGCCCAGGGCCCCATCCAACCTGGCCTTGAACACCCCCAGGGATGGGGCATCCACCACCTCTCTGGGCAGCCCCTTCCAGCCCCTCACCACTCTCTCTGTAAAAACTTTCCCCCTAATATACAATCTAACCCTTCCCTCCTTTAGCTTTAATCCATCACCCTTGTCCTGCCATTATCTGCCCTTTTAAAAAGTTGATTCCTCTCCTGTTCCTGGGGTCCCTTCAGGGACTGGCAGGCTGCAAGGAGGTCCCCCCCACAGCCTTCTCTTCTCCAGGCTGACCCAGCCCAGCTCCCTCAGCCTCTCCTTGTAGGGGAGCTGCTCCAGCCCTCTAATCATCTTTGTGGCTCCTCTGACCCCTCTCCAACAGCCCCACATCTCTCTTGTATTGGGGGCCCCAGCTCTGGACACAGGACTCCAGGTGGGGCCTCACGAGGGCAGAGTAGAGAGGGACAATCACCTCCTTGTCCCTGCTGCCACCCCTCTGCTGATGGAGCCCAGAGGAAGGACCACAGCCCATCTTTAAATATTACTGGGAAGAGAGGGCAGATCTTGGGGTCAAGCATCCCCATTGTGCCTGGTCCTAGAGCTTCACAGGCAGCTTGTGACCATGCTCCTAAGGCAGGAGACTCATCTGGGATAGGGATGGATGAGGGAGTGACAATCTTAAAGACATTATTTCCATGCTCTGGGTAATGTTCCCCTCTGAGTTCAACAGGACCAGCATCCAAATCCCATCTGCAGGGAGCAGCAAGGGCAGGAGCACCCCATTGTACCCCCAGTTTTGGTCACCATGGGGGTCCAGGAGCCCTCCCAGTTGATGTCACTGCCCCAAGAGCCTACCCTTGTCCCTTCTTTCCATTAAATGGAATTAGATTAATTGCTGATGCATCTATGTGCCCCTTTTGATTGCCCCATGACAAAGATTAATTGGAGCTGGTGCATCCGTGGGGGGAAGCACTTTCAATGTGGTTGATGGGGGGTATGTACACTGGGACCCCCAAATGCCTCCTGCATCCTCTGGTGGTGACATGGCTGAGCATCCTGGCCACCATCAGCAGAAAAGACCCCAAATCCATGGAGACACAAAGCAGGCACCTGTAGACCCTTCCTGGGGAGGGTGGGGTGGCCCTGGCACAGGGTGCCTGGAGAAGCTGGGGCTGCCCCTGAATCCCTGGCAGGATTCAAGGCTGGGTTGGATGTGGTTTGGGGCACGCTGGGCTGGTTGAGGGGTGTTCCTTTCCCCATGGGGTTGGAGCTAGGTGGTCTTTGAGGTACCTTCTAACCCAACCCAGTGTGGGGCTGTGTGGTTCTCTGGAGCCAGGGGAAACCTCTGATAAACTCAGAGCTCTTTTGCCTTACGATCATCCACGTAAATCTCTGCTCCTCCCTTCCCATTGCACATCCCCAGGACCCCCTGACATAATTCCTAATCCCTCTCCCCACTGTGAGGAGGAGCAGGGAAGGGAGAGGGGGGGTGGAATAACCCCCCATCTCCACGCTCCCTCCTCAAACTTTTAATATTTTAATTGAGTGAATTGACCTGGAGTAGTCTATTGAACTCTGCCTGACCTTTTAAATACCAGGTCAAGGATTTAGCTTTGCAGCCCTGACCTCCCCCCTTATCTGCTAATACTGCTCCTCTCTCAATTAGCTGCCAGGTCTCCCCCACCAATCTCACCCCAACCCCGACCAGCTCGAGTTGGGACCACTTGGCAGGCGTTGGCATGGCTTCCTTCCCCACAGGAGTGAGTAATGCCTCTGAAATAGAGAGTATTGATGCTCTCTTGACGTTTGCAGGCACCATCCTATGGTGGGAGACTTCTTCAGGGACTGGGATGTCCATCAGCAGCCAAAGAAACTTAGAATTAATTATAATTAATTACAATTACAAGGTTGGAAAAGAGCTTTAAGAAGATCAAGTCCAACCGTTCCAATCCTGTGCTAAACCATATCCCTAAGGAGCTGATCTACCCTTCTTCTAAACACACCCAGGGATGGTGACTCAGCTTTTACTGGAGTCCTGGCAGAGGAAGAAGTGAAGCTGGAGCTCCCCTGAGGGCCCTGCAGCAGCTCCAGCCTCGGCAGCCACGTTGAGGAGACTGAAAGGGTCCTGTCCTCATGTCCCCAGGTGTTAAAAGGTCATCGGGAGGAAGAGCTTGAGATCCCACCTGCCCCTGGTGAACCCCTTGGGAGCAGCTCAAGATCCCACCTGCCCCTGGTGAACCCCTTCAGACCAGCTCAAGATCCCACCTATCCCTTCAGACCAGCTCGATATCCCACCTGCCCCTGGTGAACCCCTTGGGACCAGCTCAAGCTCCCACCTGCCCCTGGTGAACCCCTTGGGACCAGCTCAAGCTCCCACCTGCCCCTGGTGAACCCCTTGGGACCAGCTCAAGCTCCCACCTGCCCCTGTTGAACCCCTTCAGACCAGCTCAAGCTCCCACCTGCCCCTGTTGAACCCCTTCAGACCAGCTCAAGCTCCCACCTGCCCCTGTTGAACCCCTTCAGACCAGCTCAAGATCCCACCTGGTGAACCCCTTTTGACCAGCTTGAGCTCCCACCTGGTGAACCCCTTGGGACCAGCTCAAGATCCCACCTACTCCTGGTTTACTCCTTTGGACCAGCTCAAGCTCCCAGGCCCTCCAAGGATGGTTGTGGAAGGCACTTTCTAGGCTGGTCCACATCACTCTGAGCCTTAAATGAGATGTTTTGGTGTCACCAGGCCTGGCACAGGCCAGCCTCCAGCTCAAGCAAGAGCCACCATGCCAGGCGCTCCAGCCAGTCCCTCATGCTCTGCCCTCAGCTCTCTCCCAGCTCCAGGAGCCAGACTCACATCCAAATGAACCTTGGAGGGGGGAGGTTAAACCTTCCCCTAAACTTCTTCAAGGTTCCTCAAGCCATCCATGGCCATTCCACCCTCTCCCACCCCACACCTTGCCCATCGTGGCCGGGGAGCATCCGAGGGGGGATCCCAGTGGAGGAAGGCCGAGCTTTATAAGGCTCTGCCTAGCCCAATTTTAATCCCAGCTTAGAGAGCAGCCCCAGTTTACCCAGCCCTGTTAAATTAGCAGCGGGCTCTGCATTCCAGGGTATAAATATCTGCCATTGTAGCGCTGAGGAATGCAGGCCCAGGCTAAAATTAAAGAGCTGGGCCCAAGGCAGCTCGGGTTACCAGAAACAAGACTCCATTGTGCTCCCGTTGGGCCTTCCAGCCTTGGGAGCTGGCTGCTGGTGTTTGCCAAACCCTCCTGGGTTAAATGTGAGGGGCAAACTGGCCTTTAATTACAATGTTTTGATACCTATCTTAAGTTTAAGTCATCAGCACACACACACACCCCCCATCCCAGTCCGGCTTCCGCGGCAGCAGCTGCTCCACGGGCTGGGTATAACGGGTGCAGGATGCTCTGGAGTTTTGAGGTGTTTTCCATCATCTCCATGGGATGCTCTTGTGTCCCATCCCTTTCCTCAGCTCTTAAATTTAAAGTCATCATAGTTGTCCTTGTCCCCCCAGCCCTGTGACAGCAGCTGCTCTGAGGGCAGGGTGCTGGGTACAGGATGCTCCAGAGTTTTGCGGTGTTGTGGGATGCTCCAGCATCCCATCCCCTTCCTCCTGCCTCTCTCTCTTTAAAGGTGAGGGGCAAACTGGCCTTTAATCACAATGTTTTGATACCTATCTTAAGTTTAAGTCATCAGCACCCCCCCCTCCCCATCCCAGCCCGGCCTCCACGGCAGCAGCTGCTCCACGGGCTGGGTATAATGGGTGCAGGATGCTCTGGAGTTTTGTGGTGTTTTCCATCATCTGAGTGGGATGCTCTGGTGTCCCACCCCCTTCCCCTGACCCAGCCCTTAAATTTAAAGTCATCATTGTGCCCCCAGCCCTGTGACAGCAGCTGCTCTGAGGGCAGGGTGCTGGGTACAGGATGCTCCAGAGTTTTGCGGTGTTGTGGGATGCTCCAGCATCCCATCCCCTTCCTTCTTCCTCTCTCTCTTTAAATGTGAGGGGCAAACTGGCCTTTAATTACAGTGTTTTGATACCTATCTTAAGTTTAAGTAATTACCCCCCCACACCCTGGCCCAACCCCTGCGCCAGCAGCTGCTCCACGGGCTGGGTATAACGGGTGCAGGATGCTCTGGAGTTTTGTGGTGTTTTCCATCATCTCCATGGGATGCTCTGGTGTCCCATCCCCTTCCTCAGCTCTTAAGTTTAAAGTCACCATCGTTATCTTTGTCCCCCCCAGCCCTGTGACAGTGGCTGCTCTGAGGGCAGGGTGCTGGTTGCAGGGTGCTGGGTACAGGATGCTCCAGAGTTTTGCGGTGTTGTGGGATGCTCCAGCATCCCATCCCCTTCCTCCTGCCTCTCTCTCTTTAAAGGTGAGGGGCAAACTGGCCTTTAATTACAATGTTTTGATACCTACCTTAATTTTAAGTCATTAGCCCCTCACCCCTCAGCCTGGCCCCCATGACAGTGGCTGCTCCAAGGGCTGGGTATAACGGGTGCAGGATGCTCTGGAGTTTTGTGGTGTTTTTCATCATCTCCATGGGATGCTCTGGTCTCCCAACCCCTTTCCCTGCCCCAGCTCTTAAATTTAAAGTCATCATTGTCCCCCCAGCCCTGTGACAGTGACTGCTCTGAGGGCAGGGTGCTGGGTACAGGATGCTTCAGAGTGTTGCGGCGTTGTGGGATGCTCCAGCATCCCATGCCCTTCCCCCTGCCTCTCTCTCTTTAAGCTCATGCTAAAATGAAGCTCATGCTTAAATTAAGCCCCTCTGAGAGCCAGAGGAACACACTCCAAGCCCCCCATCAGTGTGCTTGGCCCCATCCCTAAATGCAGCCGTTGCTGGACGCCGCTCCGCTCTGTTTAACACACAGAGATGCTGGGCTGATGTTAACTGGCAATGGGGCCACTCAAGCAGAGGAATTTCTGGCCCCTGGGAAGGAACCCAACAGCCCAACAAACCCCAGAGTGGGGGAAATTAATGTCTCTCATGATTTTTTAAGTGATACTCTATATCCCATGAAGGAGCAGGGAAAATGGGACAGGGTGGGATGGTGCTGAGGTCACCTTGGGGATGCACAGTGGTGGTTTGACCTCCCTGGGGTCCCTAGTGTGACCTGAATCCATCAGGAGAATCCCAGAATCACAAGGTTGGAAAAGAGCATTAAGATCATAGAATCACAGCCTGGTCTGGGTTGGGAGGGACCCCAAGGGTCACAGGGCTCCAACCCCCTGCCACAGGCAGGGACATCAACCTCCAGGCCTGGAGCTACACAAGGTTGCCCAGGGCCCCATCCAACCTGGCCTTGGACACCCCCAGACATGGGGCAACCACCCCCTCTCTGGGCAGCCAGAGATCATCAAGTCCAACCTGGGATCTTTCCCTGTTCCCTCTTTGGATCCAAATATCTCCATGAGGAACAGGCTGGGAGTTGGGTGGGTGAATGATGCAGAGAAAAGTCAGTTATTCCTTGGGATTTCCTGGTTTTCTCCATAATTTTGGGCCTGGATGTTGGTGATGGGGGTTGGTGCCCAGTGTTACATCCCTGTGCCTCAGTTCTTCACTCCCAGCTCCTACTTCCAAGCAGCGTCCGCGGGATGTGCTGCTCACTGGGATGCTGGAAGTGGCCCTGGGATGGAACAAGCTGGGATGAGCTGGAGTCCTGTGTGCAAAGCTGGGGAACCCAACCCAAGAGAGATGTGGGGCTGTTGGAGAGGGGTCAGAGGAGTCCTGGGGGGGATGAGGAGCAGCTCCCCTCTGGAGAGAGGCTGAGGGAGCTGGGCTGGCTCAGCCTGGAGCAGAGAAGGCTGTGGGGGAACCTCCTTGCAGCCTGCCAGTCCCTGAAGGGACCCCAGGAACAGGAGGGGAATCAGCTTGTTGAAGGGCAGAGCCTGGCAGGACAAGGGGGCTGGAGTGAAGCTGGAGGAGGGAAGGGGGAGAGGAGAGATTGGGGGGAAGTTGTGTGCAGAGAGAGTGGTGAGGGGCTGGAAGGGGCTGCCCAGAGAGGGGGTGGGTGCCCCGTGCCTGGGGGTGTCCAAGGCCAGGTTGGATGGGGCCCTGGGCAACCTTGTGTAGCTCCAGGCCTGGAGGTTGGTGTCCCTGCCTGTGGCAGGGGGTTGGAGCTCTGGGACCCTGGGGGTCCCTCCCAACCCAGCCCAGGCTGGGATTCTGTGAGATTGCACAAAACCAAGGATTCATCTCATCTCTTGCCCCAGATCCCTGCCAGCTGCTTGGTTGGATCTGCCACAGCCCCAGAGAAGTCAGATCCCCCTTGGCAAAAGGCTCCAGCTGGTCCCTTCTTGAAGCCCATCCTGCTTTGGTTGAGGTTTTGGACCTGGAGAAACCCCAGAAGCCTCAGGAAAATATGGAGCCGCTTCCTGTTGCCATCACTGTGTCCCCTGAGCAATCAATTTATGGCCCCTAAAGCTCCTCTAAGTGGATTTAACCTCCTCTCCAGATAAATCTTTCCCCTTTGTGCTTGCAGAGCTTGAAAAAGCAGGAAATCAGCTGAAGCTCTGGGCATTCAGCTGCCCCTGGTCATTCCCTTCCCTCTGGGGAGAAGGGGAAGGGAACTGGGGCAGCCCCAGCTCTGGCTGAAGATGGGATCCCCATCCCTTGGGGATGGAGATTAAACCCCTCAGCTGCATCCCCTGGGATCAACAGCCCTGTGGCTGTGCTGGCTCCGTGCTGGTGGCTCATCCCCAAATCATTCTCAGGCTCACAGGGCTTTTTTCAGTTGGATGGGGGTTGGTTTGTCCCCCTCCTGGGGTGGAATCTATCTCAGGGGCTGAATGATGATTTTCCTTACACAAATGGGCTGGAAGAAGAACTCCTGGCAGCCCTCTCCCTGCTCCCCTCTGCTTTGCAGGAGAGATAAGACCCTCCTCAGAGTGGATTGGGATCCTGGAGCCGCTGTGTTTATCCCCCTGGAGCCACTCCAAGTAAATAAAGCTGCTTAATGGACCCTCTGCCCTCTCTGTCTTTGAGTGGTCCAGTGTGGGAAGGGTCCCCTGTGCTGGGGGGTGATGCTCTGGGGTGCCAGGCTCGCTTCCCCTTCAGCAGAGGGAGGGTTGGACATCCTGAAGCTCTGGGTTCAGCTGCCCCTGGTCATTCCCTTCCCTCTGGGGAGAAGGGGAAGGGAACTGGGGCAGCTCCAGCTCTGGCTGGAGAGGAGGAGCCGGGGTTAATTGCAAGCGGGAGCGGGGATGCTCGGGATGGGGGACGCCGGCAGCGCAGCCCCCAGGCTCCAAAGCTTTGTGCTGGGCTGGAAAAAGCCCTATTAGCTCCACGGGCTTTAAGCACAACCAGATGTGGGAGATGAAGCTGTTAAACTCCTTTTGTGCTCTGGGGAGGGATCAGGGGGAGGAGGAGGAGGAGGGGAGGGGGGTGCTGCCCTGTGCCCCTTACTGAAACCAGAGGCTTGGCTCTGGCGCAGGGAGGGGATGGAGCAGCTCGGGTATTCCCCATGTGCCAGCTCAGGGAGCTGCTGGAACCAAGCCTAAAGCTTGAGCCAGGAGCTCCTTCCTTCCCTAATCCCTGCTTCTTCCCCAGCATCATCTCCTCTTTGCAAACAGGAGGCTCCAAGAAGCTCCTGGAAGTTGAGGGACTTGGCTTTTCCAAATCCACATCCCCATCAGGAGCTGGTATCCCACCAACCTCATCCCCAGGGGAGCAGGTATCCCCAAATCCCAGAGGAGTGAGGATCCAGTTGCTAATAAATCAGGAGCCCTCTGTAATTTTATGCAACATTAATAAATCAGACAAATGAAAAGAGCTTCAGCCTTGTAAGGTGTAAATCAACCCCCCCTCCCTGCTTTAAAATCATCTGTGGATTGATGGTTGTCTGGCTGGAGGGGGTAGGGGGAAGCAGGGGGGCCTGGGAAGATTTTTAATGACCCCTGGGGTGTAATATCTCCCTGGGCAGAGTCCCAGCTCCTTCTCCCAGCCCTTCCCAGTTTGCCAGAAGTGGCTCCTTGGGGAGCTGGGAGCTGCAGGAGTGGTTGGAGCTGCAGGAGTGGTTGGAGCTGGCATCACTGTACCTGCAGGTTGGGGGTCTGGGGGTGTCCCTCACCCTGGGGTCCTTCACTGGGATCAAGTGGGTGTGAAGTCAGTGGGACCAGGTCACTGGTCTCCTGCTCTTGGGGTGGCCTGGGATGTGTGCCCCATCCCAGAGAGATTTGAGGACCCTCCAAAAGCATCACTGGCTGGAGCATGAGGCACCCACTGGACCTGCTTCCAAAAAACACCCCCCCACCCCTTGCCCTTCCCTGTGACTCCCAAGGGCTCGATGTGGCTGATGTAGGGATGCTCTGGCATCACCCTCATGCTGGCTGCTCCACTGCCAGCACAGTGCCAGCTCTGGCAAAGCAAGGACCCTGCTCCAGCCCCAGCAGCAAGCCCAGGACAACGTGGGCATCACACCCAAGGCTCTGCTATCAATTCCCAGCCAGGGTTTGATTTCCAGGCTCCTCATCACTGCCCAGAAAGGTCCCTGGGGGTTTTGGGGTGGGTGCCATGAGCATTAACACAGGGTCAGGGTCTGTCCCCATCCTCACTGCTTCAGTGGGCCACAATTTAACACTTCCTGGCCTCATTTTCCCCATCTTCCCACTGGAAACAATATTCATCCCAAGGGCACCAGCTCCAGCAGCTGCTGTTTGCTATTAGACCTGTGCCCTGGGACTGGTGATACTGGGACCACTGGTATTCACAGGCTTGATGCTCCCAGCTGGACAGAGCCAGGGTGGAGGGGGGGAAGGGGGAAGGGGGGATGTTGTGGGATGCTTTTTGGAGGTTCCACATGTTCCCCAGCTCCTGGAGGTGTGAAGAGTTAAGCGCTTGGCTGGTGCATCAGGGTATTTGCTCCCTGACACCAAGGCTGGAGAATCCACTCTGCCTGGGGTTTTTATCCTTGGAGCTTCCAGCAGGATCCTGGGCACTTGGCTGGTTTAAGAACCCCCCCCACCCCACACACCCCAAAAAAGCATCCAGTTCCTTGGGGATCCCCAAGAAACAACCCCCCTCCCTGGCTTCCAACCAGTGTCCAGCACTGTAGGGTGATGCTCTGCCTGTGAAGTGGGGCTGGGATTAAAGTCCTACCACACTCTTCATCCTGATGTGATGGTTCCTGGGAATGGTGGCAGTGCCCCCAGGGCTGTAAGGACCTGGAATGGGATGCCCAGGGAGGGGGGTTGAGTCACCATCCCTGGGTGTGTTTAATTGATGGGGAGATGAGGTGCTCAGGGATAGGGTTTGGCAGAGGATGGGAATGGTTGGACTTGATGATCTTCAAGGGCTTTTCCAACCTCCTGATTCTGGGATTTGGGGGATTCTGGGATTCTAGAAACTGGTTGGTCCAAGCTCTTCCCCAAAAACTGGGACAAGTCCTGATTCAGCATCCCATCCCCAGCATCTCCCATCCATCCCCAGCACATCCAAAGCCCATCCCACCACCAGCATTTCAGCTCATCCCTTCACCACAGCCTCATGGCCAAGATTGGAACCCCTTTGGAGCAGGAATTTACAGCCCTTCCCAACCCCCACCCCCCACCCCCAACTGGGGGAGGGGGAGAACAAGGCCATGAAATAATTAGAGACCTCTTCAATTAATGCCTCTCACTCAGCCCTGGGCACTTTGGGACCCTCAGCCCTGCTCTTGGCACATCTGCTCCCACCAAGAGCTGCTCAAACCAGGGCAGGGAGATGTCACCCCTGTGTGAAGCAGCAAGAAACACCATCCCATGCCCCAAACCCACAGCCCTCAGATCATCTTCTTTTATCATTAAACCCTTTGGTGAGCTGAGATGAATTCCAGCTTCCCTGTGGGAGAAGAGGAACCCTGGTGTTTCCAAGGAGCAGGGTGTCAGCACAGATTTTGGCTGATGGTTTCTGTCCCTGATCAAACAGGGGAATAATTAAGGAATTCAGGAGTTGGTTTGGCAGAGGAATCATGGGGAGTGATGAGCCTGACCCTGCTGTTCCCATCCAGAGTTTCCTTGCCTAATGAGGTGAGTTTGAACTCTGCAATCCAGGCTGGAAATCCAGCTTCCCCCCACCTCCCCAGTGAATAAAAGGCAGCTCCTACCCAGTGAAACTGGGACCACAGCAAACTTCAGGCTCCTTTTGGAGCTCACAAGGAGGAGCATCACTAGATGCTGTTTCCCAGAGGGGAGCACCCACATTTGCACAGCCACAGCTCTGAGGAGGCTGGAAAGTCCCTGGAATCTGATGGGTGCTCATGGGCACTCGTCCCATGGAGGGTTTTGGTGGGGAACTGGTGCCTGGAGCTTGTGGGGAGCAGGGCAGCACCCTCTGTGTGGAAGGGGACAAGATTTGGGCAGGGAGTGGAGGAGCCTGCTCCCCAGACCCACCCTGAGATTCGTGGGGTGCCCAATGGGGAGGGGAAAGCCATGAGAGGTGAGGGGTGGGGAGGGGGCTGGGACATTGGGGTGGGGAGTGGGTCTGGCAGCCCCACAGCTGATGCTCTGGTGGGTTTGGGGTCCACACACCAACACCAAAACCCATCTGGGCTGCTCCCTCCATGGATGGGTGAAGATAAGGGGAGCACCCACGCACCCTTTGGGGATGCCCTGAGGAGCAGAGCTCCTTCCTTATCCTGCTGACTGTGGAACAGCCCTAGATGTCTCTCCCAGAGCAACATCTTCCCAGGAAGAATCATGGTGGGTGCAGAGCTGGGTGATGCTGCTGGGTGGGTGGGTGGGGGTGGGGGGTTTAGTGGGGGAGGTAAAATGGGAACATCCAGCACCCAGCAGGGTTCTACTCATGTTGGAAGAGCAGGAAACCCCTGCCCACCCCCCACATCCCCTCACCATGCTCTGTCCCAGCAGAGCAGCCCAGTTCCTGGCTGGAAATTGGATCAT
Source organism: Laterallus jamaicensis coturniculus (assembly GCA_022605575.1). Classification (NCBI taxonomy): domain Eukaryota; kingdom Metazoa; phylum Chordata; class Aves; order Gruiformes; family Rallidae; genus Laterallus; species Laterallus jamaicensis. Next base: position 889,571 of record JAKCOX010000162.1, read on the forward strand.
TTCATCCTTTCCAGGCTTTTCCCAAGGCTGGAGAGAGGAAGCAGCTTTCCAAACCATTGGAATTTCACTGCCCAGTTGCATCCCTCATGGATGTGAGCTGGTGTGGGCAAAGGCAGCTCTGAACCTCTGCCCTTAGAGCTGGCAACCTTCTCCTGCTCCCAAAATCTGTGCCATAATCCCTGAGGGATTCCACAACATCCATGTGAGGGAAGGAACACTGGATTATACTGGGGAAGAGCTGGTGAAATAGAGAGCAGGGAGTGGGGGGGCTGTGGGGTGTTCTCCCTGCAAACTGACCCAAAGAAGGGGAATTTTGGGGTCTGGAGTAGGGAATGTGGCACCCACTACTCCAACCCAGGTGATCCCAGGCTGAGGAGGTCCAGAGAGGTCCCAGTGGGGTGGGTAATGCCTTAATAAAGGGGTTGTCCTGCAGCCACCTCCAGTTGACACCGTATCCTTGGGGCAACTGGTTTATTTTTGAGTGGTAAACTAATAGGAGGAAAGTATTCCAGGTATTTGGGAATCCTCTGAGCATGGGCCAGCAGCTGGGGAGCCAGCCCAGGGCTCCCCCCAGGCTGCAGAGGGGGCTGGGGGGGAGACGGGCAGGGCAGGAGCAGGGGTGCAGGGGTCAGGGTGCAGGGGTTAGGGGGCAGGGGTTAGGGGGCAGGGGTTAGGGGGAAGGGGTTAGGGGGAAGGGGTTAGGGGGAAGGGGTTAGGGGGAAGGGATAGTGGGGGGTGAAGTGGAGGAGAGAGTGGGGTACAGGGGGGAAGGGATAGTGGGGGGGAAGGATGTGGAGGTGGCAGGATGCTGGGTGGTAGGTGGGTGTTAGGGTGTAGGAGGCTGGGGGGCATGGGTGCTGGGGGGAAGGGGGATGAAATACATGGGGGGTGAGGTGTGTGGGGGCTGGGGTGGGGGGGTGCATGGGGGTTGGGGTGCTAGGAGGCATGGGTGCTGGGATGTTTGGGTGAATGAAATGCACGGGGTTGGGATGCTGGGGTGCAGGGCGGTGAGGTGCCTGGGCACTGGGGTGCTGGACCATGAGATGTCTGGGTGCCTGGGTGCTGGGGTGCAGAAGGATGAGGTGCCTGGGCACTGGGCTGCTGGGGTGCAGAAGGATGAGGTGCCTGGGCACTGGGCTGCTGGGGTGCAGGAGGATGAGATGCCTGGGTGCTGGGATGCTGGGGTGCAGGAGGGTTTGGTGTCTGGATGCTGGGGTGCAGCAGGCTGAGGTGCCTGGGTGCTGGGGTGCAGGAAGATGTGGTGTCTGGATGCTGGGGTGCAGCAGGGTGCAGCAGGTGCTGGGATGCTGGGGTGCAGGAGGCTTTGGTGTCTGGGTGCTGGGGTGCAGGAAGATGAGGTGCCTGGGTGCTGAGGTGCAGGGGGTGCTGGGGTGCTGGGATGCAGGAAGATGAGATGCCTGGGTGCTGGGATGCTGGGGTGCAGGAAGATGAGGTGCCTGGGTGCTGAGGTGCAGGGGGTGCTGGGGTGCTGGGATGCAGCAGGGTGAGATCCCTGGGTGCTGGGATGCTGGGGTGCAGGAAGATGAGGTGCCTGGGTGCTGAGGTGCAGGGGGTGCTGGGGTGCTGGGATGCCGGGGGAGGAGATGCCCGGGGTCTGAGCCACACGTGTGCGTGTGCTCAGCGCTGCCGGGCCGCGGGGGGGGGGGTCGGGGTACCGCCATACCGGGTCCCAGCTTCCCGCCCCCCCCCGCTCCGCCTTTGTGCGGGGCCGTCCCCGGTCCGGGCAGCATCTCCGCTCCGCTCCGCCCCCGCTGCAGCCCAGGGGCCGCTCCGCTCCTCTCCGCTCCGCTCCGCCGCTCTGCCCCGCTCCGCCCCGCCGCTGCGCAGGGGCGGGTCGTGGGCGGCGGGCAAGAGGGGAGGGGGGTTGGGGGGGGGGGACGGCCCCGGCCCCGGCCCCGGCCCCGGCCCCAGCCCCAGCGCCGGCCCCAGCCCCCGCCGCCCGCGGGCCGCCGCGCCGCCCCGCATTGTCCGGGCGGCAGCGGCAGGATGCGGCGTCCCGCACGGCCGCCCGCCGCCGGGCAGCGCTAGGGCCCCGCCGGCATGAGGAGGTGAGTGTGGGGTGGGGGGAGATCGGGGAGGGAGAGGGGTGGGGGGCAGGGAGGGAGGGAGGGATGGAGGGGTGAGGGGGGGGGGCTGCCGCCGCTGGAGCATCCTCCCCCCTCCCCACCCTCGCGCTCCGGGCGGAGGTGGCTCGCGCACCCCCCCCCATCCCCCTCCCCGTGTGCGCTGAGCACGGATTTGGGGGGGGGGGGGAAGCGGCCCCCGGGTTGTTTGGGGGGGGGGCTGGTGCTGCCGGTAACCCAACCCCTCCCCGGGGACGGGGCCGCCCCCGCCGCCGCCTGGCCGCTGGCGCTGCCTGTGCCCCCCCGCCTCGCCCCCCGCCTCGCCCCCCGCCATGGAGGCTGCGGGGAGCCCCGGCACAACGCGCTCTTGACATGAGCCCCCTCGGCGCGGGGAGCGCAGCGGGAGGGCCCGGGGGATGCCCGGCCCAGGCGGCTCCCACGCCCGGAGCGGTGCGCACGGCTGGGGGGACCGGCCCTCCCTCCAGCCCTCCCTTATCCCTCCCTCATCCCTCCCTCCCTCCATTCATCCATCCCCCTTCCCTCCCTGCATCGTCCCTCTATCCCTCCCTCCAGCCCTCCCCTTATCCCTCCCTTCCTCCTTTCATCACCCCTCTATCCCTCCCTCTATCCCTCCAGCCCTCCTCTATCCCTTGTTCCATCCATCCCTCCATCCCTCTATCCCTCCATCCCTCTATCCCTCCATCCCTCTATCCTTCCATCCCTCCCTTTATCCATCCCTCCTTTCATCACCCCTCTATCCTTCCCTCTATCCCTCCATCCCTCCTCTGTCCCTTGCTCCATCCATCCCTCTATCCCTCCATCCCTCTATCCCTTCCCTTATCCCTCCCTTTATCCCTCCCTCCTTTCATCACTCCTCTATCCCTCCCTCCATCCCTCCTCTGTCCCTTGCTCCATCCATCCATCCCTTCCTCCCTCCCTCTATCCCTCCCTCCCTCCATCCATCCATCCCCCCCTCCATCCCTCTATCCTCCCTCTATCCCTCCCTTCCTCCCTCCCTCTATCCCTCCCCTTATCCCTCCCTCTATCCCTTGCTCCATCCATCCATCCATCCATCCATCCATCCATCCATCCCTCCATCCCTCTATCCCTCCCTTTATCCCTCCCTTCCTCCCTCCCCTTATCCCTCCCTCTATCCCTTGCTCCATCCATCCCTCCATCCATCCATCCTTCCATCCCTCTATCCCTCCCCTTATCCCTCCCTCTATCCCTTGCTCCATCCATCCCTCCATCCATCCATCCATCCCTCCATCCCTCTATCCCTCCCCTTATCCCTCCCTCTATCCCTTGCTCCCTCCATCCCTCCATCCCTCCATCCATCCATCCATCCCTCCATCCCTCCATCCCTCTATCCCTCCCCTTATCCCTCCCCTTATCCCTCCCTCTATCCCTTGCTCCATCCATCCATCCATCCCTCCATCCCTCTATCCCTCCTCTTATCCCCCCCTTATCCCTCCCTCTATCCCTTGCTCCATCCATCCATCCCTCCATCCCTCTATCCCTCCCTCCATCCATCCGTGCCCCCCTCCCTCCATCCCTCCCTCCATCCCTCTATCCCTTCCCTTATCCCTCCATCCCTCCCTCCCTCCCCCAGGAACAATACCTTCTCCCCCTCTCCCCTCTCCTGCCTCCTCCAGCCCAGCGCTCAGCGCTCGGCTCTGCCTTCCACTCACCCTTCAGACCAGCCGGGGGCTGCCGGGCCGGGGCCCGGTTTTAATTAGGAGCTTCCCCCAAAGGGGCTTGTTGGGGGGGGGGGAGAGGGGGGTGGGGGTGTTGGGGGTGTTTAAATGTGCTTTTCCCTCCCTGGGGGGGCACAAAAAGCACGTGGAGTCCCCCCCTGGAGTGTTACTAAAGAGCTTCGTGTGGTGTCTTCCAGCTGGAGGCACTGGGGGCTGGTTCCCAGCCCTCCCAGTTTGCTCTGGGAATGATGGGAAGGAGTGTTGGTGCTAAACTGGGATGCTGGGGTGCAGGAGGGTGAGGTGTCTGGGTGCTGGGGTGCAGCAGAGGGATGCCTGGGTGCTGGGATGCAGGGGTGCAGGAGGGTGAGATATCTGGGTGCTGAGATGCTGGGGGGCAGGAGGGTGAGGTGTCTGGGTGCTGGGATGCAGGGGTGCAGGAGGGTGAGATATCTGGGTGCTGGGATGCTGGGGGGCAGGAGGGTGAGATGGCTGGGTGCTGGGATGCAGGGGTGCAGGAGGGTGAGATATCTGGGTGCTGGGATGCTGGGGGGCAGGAGGGTGAGATGGCTGGGTGCTGGGATGCAGGAGAATGAGGTGCCTGGGTGCTGCGATGCTCTGGTGCAGAAGGATGAGGTGCTGGGGTGCAGGAGGGTGAGATACCTGGGTGCTGGGGTGCAGGAGAATGAGGTGCCTGGGATGCTGGGGTGCAGCAGGGTGAGATGCCTGGGATGCTGGGGTGCAGGAGGATGAGGTGCAGGGGTGCTGGGATGCTGGGCTGCAGGAGGGTGGGATGCCTGGGATGCTGGGGTGCAGGAGAATGAGGTGCCTGGGTGCTGGGATGCTGGGGTGCAGGAGGATGAGGTGCAGGGGTGCTGGGCTGCAGGAGGGTGGGATGCCTGGGATGCTGGGGTGCAGGAGGATGAGAGGCCTGAGTGCTGGGATGCTGGGGTGCAGCAGAGGGATGCCTGGGTGCTGGGGTGCAGGAGAATTAGGTGCCTGGGATGCTGGGGTGCAGGGGTGCAGGAGGGTTTGGTGTCTGGATGCTGGGGTGCAGGAGGGTGAGATGCCTGGGTGCTGGGATGCTGGGGTGGAGGAGGGTGAGATGCCTGGGTGCTGGGATGCAGGAGGATGAGGTGCCTGGGATGCTGGGGTGCAGGAGGGTGAGATGCCTGGGCGCTGGGATGCTGGGGTGCAGGAGGGTTTGGTGTCTGAATGCTGGGGTGCAGCAGGGTGAGATGCCTGGGTGCTGGGCTGCTGGGGTACAGGAGGGTTTGGTGTCTGGATGCTGGGGTGCAGGAGAGTGGGATGCCTGGGATGCTGTGGTGCAGGGGTGCAGCAGGGTGAGGTGCCTGGGTGCTGGGATGCCGGGGTGCAGGAGGATGAGGTGTCTGGATGCTGGGGTGCAGGGGTGCAGGAGGGTGAGATGCCTGGATGCTGGGATGCTGGGGTGCAGGAGGATGAGGTGCCTGGGTGCTGGGGTGCAGGAGGATGAGGTGCCTGGGTGCTGGGCTGCTGGGGTGTGGAAAAAGGGGTCTCAGGGTGCAGGGTGGCAAATTTGGGTGCCGGCTCTCTTCGGGGTGTGTGTGTGTGTGTGTGTACAGCAGCATGGGAACTGGTGAGGTTTTCTCCCCCAGTTCCCTTCCCACAGGCTCCCAACCAGCGCTGGGAGCTGCTCCAGTTGCCGCTCAGACACGTGGCCAGTGCTGACAGGGCTCCACATTTGCCCTTCCCAGTTGCCCCCATGCAGCCCCAGTGCCTCTTTGCTGGGAATGAAAGAGCTCTGCAGGGCCCAGGAGTTGGTTTATCCCCCTGGAACGTTTGTTTTAGCTCCTCTCAGCCTGGAGTGTGTTGACATGTTCCCTTTGGAAGGGGGGTGGGAATGCTGGGGGGATAATGAATGGCACCCACTGGAATTGTGTTCCTTGGAGAGCTGCTGGGATCCTGCCAGAACATAAACACCCAGGGCTGGGCTTACACCCCCCCAGCTCCACAGTTCCTCCCTCCTTCCCTTTCTCCCAGCCTTTTTTCCCTCCCTCCCTTCCCAGATCTGGGGTTGGGGTTTTCCCAGTATCCCAAACTCCCTGGGTGCTCTGGGGATGGGTTGCCTTCATCCAGTGAGGAGGAGGATGGTCAGGAGATGCTTCCTTCCTCCTTCCCTTTCTCCCAGCCTGTTTTCCCTCCCTTCCCAGATCTGGGGTTGGGGTTTTCCCAGTATCCCAAACCTCTCCCCAGTATCCCAAACCTCTCCCCTTAGCACCCCACTGAGAGTTCAAGCATGCCAAACCTCCCTGGGTGCTCTGGGAGTGGGTTGCCTTCATCCAGTGAGGAGGAGGATGGTCAGGAGATGCTCCCTACCCCTTTCCCTTTCTCCCAGCCTGTTTTCCCTCCCTTCCCAAATCTGGGCTTGGAGTTTTCCCAGTATCCCAAACTCCCTGGGTGCTCTGGGGATGATTTGCCTTCATCCAGTGAGGAGGATGATGGCCAGGAGATGCTCTCTCCCTCTTTCCCTTTCTCCCAGCCTTTTTTCCCTCCCTTCCCAGATCTGGGCTTGGGGTTTTCCCAGCACCCCAGTATCCCAAACCTCTCCCCAGTATCCCAAACCTCTTCCCAATATCCCAAACCTTTCCCCAGTATCCCAAACCTCTCCCCTTTGCATTCCCAGAGCACCCAGGGAGGTTTGGCATGCTTTAACTCTCAGTGGGGTGCCAAGGGGAGAGGTTTGGGATACTGGGGAGAGGTTTGGGATACCGGGAAAACCCCAACCCCAGATCTGGGAAGGGAGAGAAGGAAAACAGGCTGGGAGAAAGGGAAGGAGGGAGAAAGCATCTCCTGACCATCCTCCTCCTCACTGGATGAAGGCAAACCATCCCCAGAGCACCCAGGGAGTTTGGGATACTGGGAAAACCCCAACCCCAGATCTGGGAAGGGAGGGAAAAGGGCTGGGAGAAAGGGAAGGAGGGAGGGAGGGGGAGAGCCAGGCTCCTGCTAAGTGATTGTTAACATGATCCATATGGAACTGGCCCCTGTTTAACCAAAATGATAATGGGAACAGGGAAGAATGCAGCAGGAGAACAAAGGGAAACCCATCCCTGCTCCAGAGAAAGGGAATTTGGGAGTGGGGAGAGATGGGGGCTGCATTCTTCCCAGATCTGGGAAAGGAAGGAGGGAAGGAGGGAGCATCTCCTGGCTATCATCCTCCTCACTGGATGAAGGCAATCCATTCCCAGAGAACCCAGGGAGTTTGGGATACTGGGAAAACCCCAAGCCCAGATCTGGGAAGGGAGGGAAGGAAAAAAGGCTGGGAGAAAGGGAAGGAGGGAGGGAGCATCTCCTGGCCATCCTCCTCCTCACTGGATGAAGGCAACCCACTCCCAGAGCACCCAGGGAGGTTTGGCATGCTTGAACTCTCAGTGGGGTGCCAAGGGGAGAGGTTTGGGATACTGGGGAGAGGTTTGGGATACTGGGAAAACCCCAACCCCAGATCTGGGAAGGGAGGGAAGGAAAAAAGGCTGGGAGAAAGGGAAGGAGAGAGGAACCCTCAGGCAGGAGAGCTCCAGGCTCCCAGCATCTCCTTCTCATTCCATGCTCCTTCCCAGTGCTCCCACATCCTGGGTACTGGGGAGGCTGGTCCCTCCTCCTGTGGGTTTTTGGGATGAAGGAGGGATGTGCTGGTGCTCCATTCCCTGGAAGCTCATGGATGTCACTGTGCATCCATCACTCTCATCCCAGGGGGACACACATCTCCCCCTCCCCACCAGCCCCCCCCCTTCCCACCCCACCCCCCTCAGCTCCCAGTGGGAATTAAACCAGCAGGAAAATCCCCAGCAGCCAAGCAGGGAAGAAACCAGTTCTTCCCAGTGCCAGCCCTGGCAATTCCCAGTTCATCACAGGGTCCCTCTTGCCATGGTTTCTTCTTGCCCCCTTGGATCTGGATCATTCCCATGCTCTGGGGGTGGGGGGAGGGTTCACCCCCCCTTTCCTCCTTCATGGTGCTGAGCCCTGAGCAGGATCCCGGTTTCTCCCCCCTCAGCTCCTGGGAATGGGATATGGAACAATCAGGTGTGATTCCTGATGGCATCAGGGGCTGGGCTGGGATGGGACCGGGATGCTGGGGGGTTGCTCCCACCCCAGGGTGGGATGCTTGGGATGTGTTCCCGGGATGGGATGTGTTCCCAGGGTGGGATGTGCTTCCCAAGGTGGGATGTGCTTCCCAGGGTGGGATGTGCTCCCAGAGTGGGATGTGCTCCCCAGGGTGGGATGCTGGGGTTGTGCTATCCAGGGTGGGATTCTGGGATGTGCTCCTCCAGTGGGATGCACTTCTCAGGGTGGGATGATGGGATGTGCCCCCAGGGTGGGATGTGCTTTCCAGGGTGGGATGTGCTTTCCAGGGTGGGATGTGCTCCCAAGGCAGGGTGCTGGGATGTGCCTCAGGGTGGGATGTGCTCGCAGGGTGCTGGGATGTGCTCCCCAGGGTGGGATGTGCTCCCAGGGTGGGATGATGGGATGTGCTTCCCAGGGTGGGATGTGTTCCCAGGGTGGGATGTGCTCCCCAGGGTGGGATGATGGGATGTGCTTTCCAGGGTGGGATGTGCTCCCAAGGCAGGGTGCTGGGATGTGCTTCCCAGGATGGGATGTGTTTCCCAGGGTGGGATGTGCTCCTGGGGTGGGATGTGCTCCCAGGGTGGGATGATGGGATGTGCTTCCCAGGGTGGGATGTGCTTGCAGGGTAGGATGTGCTCCCAGGATGGGATGTGTTCCTAAGGCAGGGTGCTGGGATGTGCTCCCAGGGTGGGATGTGCTCCCAAGGCAGGGTGCTGGGATGTGCCCTCAGGGTGGGATGATGGGATGCACTTCCCAGGGTGGGATGTGCTCCTGGGGTGGGATGTGCTCCCACTCCCCAGAGTGGGATGTGCTCCCAGGGAGAGATGTTGGGATGCAGTCCCCAGCATGGGATGCTGGGATGTGCTCCCCAGGGTGGGACACTGGGATGTGCTCTTGGGGTGGGCTGCATTCCCAGGGTGGGATACTGGGATGAGCTTCCAGGGTGGGATGCTGGGGTGTGCTCCCAAGGTGGGATGCTGGGATTTGCTCTGCAGGGAGGGATGTGGTCCCAGAGGGGGATGAACTCCTCAGGGTGGGATGCTGGGATTTGCTCTTCCAGGGTGGGATGTGCTCCCCAGGGTGGGATGCTGGGATTCATTCCCAGGGTGGGATGCTTGGATGAGCTCACAGGGTGGGATGCTGGGATTTGCTCTCCCAGGGTGGGATGTGCTCCCCAGGGTGGGATGCTGGGATGTGCTCTCTAAGGGTGGGATGTGCTCCCAGGCTGGGATGCTGGGATTCATTCCCAGGGTGGGATGCTTGGATGAGCTCACAGGGTGGGATGCTGGGATTTGCTCTCCCAGGGTGGGATGTGCTCCCCAGGGTGGGATGCTGGGATGTGCTCTCTAAGGGTGGGATGTGCTCGCAGGATGGGATGCTGGGATTCATTCCCAGGCTGGGATGCTGGGGTGTGCTCCCAGGGTGGGATGCTGGGATGTGCTCTCCCAGGGTGGGATGTGCTCCCCAGGGTGGGATGCTGGGATGTGCTCTCTAAGGGTGGGATGTGCTTCCAGGCTGGGATGCTGGGATTCATTCCCAGGGTGGGATGCTGGGATTCATTCCCAGGGTGGGATGCTGGGATGAGCTCCCCAGGGTGGGATGCTGGGATTCATTCTCAGGGGGGGATGTGCTCCCAGGGTGGGATGCTGGGATTCATTCCCAGGGTGGGATGCTGGGATTTGCTCCCAGGTTGGGATGCTGGGATGTACTCCCAGGATGGGATGTGCTCCCAGGGTGGGATAGAGGGCGTGCTCCTGCCCATCAGAGCTGTGGTACCCAGCCCAGCGCTTCCCCTCCCAAGATAAAAGCACCACATTTTGGGGGAGGGGGGGATGTGTTTTCCCCCCTTTCCCCCCATCACAGTGCAAGGCAACACCAAGACAAATCCCTCTTTCACCCACACTTGTCTCCCCCCCCCCAACCCCCCAGCTGAGCCCCCCCTGTGCCTCCCCCAGCCCTGCAGCCCCCTCCCCACAAAGAATTCCCTCTGTAAACCCCCAGAGGCACCGAGCTGGAGGGAGACTGGTGGCATCACTGGGACCCCCAGCTCCCCTCCCAGTAATGAATCTCCCTCTTTAAGCTCTGGGAAGAGTGGTGGTACCCAGCTGCTTTGTGTGCTGTGCCCATGGGATGCTGGTTCCTTCCCCTTTGGCAAGAGGCTCTGGAGCACTTCCCTCTGCTCCCTGTTGGCCTCCTGCCTCCCAGAGCAGGATAATGTGGGGTGTAATTGATGGGGAGAGGACTTAATGGCTGCAGAGAGGTGTAATTAAAGGCCAGGGGTGACGTGCTGGGAGGCTCTGGGGGTTACAGAGGTTGAGTGTGTTGGGAAGGGCTCATCCGGTACCTCCTGACTCCAGGGAGATGCTCTGGGTGTCCCAGTGCCCATGGATGGGGATGGGGGGCACCAAGGTGATGCTGTGGGGTGGAGATGCTCTGGGTGCCCATGGATGGGGATGGGGGCACCAGGGGTGATGCTGTGGGGTGGAGATGCTCTTGTGTGTCCCACGTGCCCATGGATGGGGATGGGGACACCAGGGGTGATGCTGTGGGGTGGAGATGCTCTGGGTGCCCATGGCAGGGGGATGGCGGCACCACAGGGTGATGCTGTGGGGTGGAGATGCTCTGGGTGCCCCATGGATGGGGATGGGGACACCAGGGGTGATGCTCTGGGGTGGAGATGCTCTGGGTGCCCATGGCAGGGGGGATGGCGGCACACAGGGTGATGCTGTGGGGTGGAGATGCTCTGGGTGCCCATGGATGGGGATGGGGACACCAGGGGTGATGCTCTGGGGTGGAGATGCTCTGGGTGTCCCAGTGCCCATGGCAGGGGGGATGGAGGCACCAGGGGTGATGCTGTGGGGTGGAGGTGCTCTGGGTGTCCCACGTGCCCATGGATGGGGATGGGGCCACCACAGGGTGATGCTGTGGGGGTGGAGATGCTCTGGGTGCCCATGGCAGGGGGGATGGGGGCACCACAGAGTGATGCTGTGGGGTGGAGATGCTCTGGGTGCCCATGGCATGGGGATGGGGGGCACCACAGGGTGATGCTGTGGGGTGGAGATGCTCTGGGTGCCCATGGCAGGGGGATGGGGGCACCACAGAGTGATGCTGTGGGGTGGAGATGCTCTGGGTGCCCATGGCAGGGGGATGGGGGCACCACAGGGTGATGCTGTGGGGTGGAGATGCTCTGGGTGCCCATGGCAGGGGGATGGGGGCACCAGGGGTGATGCTGTGGGGGTGGAGATACTCTGGGTGTCCCAGTGCCCATGGATGGGGATGGGGGGCACCAGGGGGTGGATGCTGTGGGGTGGAGATGCTCTGGGTGCCCCAGTGCCCATGGATGGGGATGGGGGCACCAGGGGTGATGCTGTGGGGTGGAGATGCTCTGGGTGCCCCAGTGCCCATGGCAGGGGGATGGGGGCACCAGGGGTGATGCTGTGGGGTGGAGATGCTCTGGGTGCCCCAGTGCCCATGGATGGGGATGGGGACACCAGGGCTGATGCTGTGGGGTGGGGAAGGATTATGGGGGGTGTAGGGGGTCTGTGTACCCCTTTAGGCATGGCCAAACCCCCTCCCCCACCCAGGACCTGCTTCCCCTGTGCTCCCCCCTCTTCCCTCCACACCCCAACTCAGGGAAGATGAACCCATGGGAAAGCCCAGCGGGTTTGGATGTGTCTGGACTCACTGGTGCTGGCAGGGATGGGGGGGGTCACTGAGACACCCCCACCCCCCCCCCCAATTTCCACCCAGGAAGCCCCCAGGTATGCAGCCCTGGGATAAATCAGTGATGGTGCTGGGCAGAGTGCTTTGCTGGGGATGTGGATGGGTGCTCTGGGCAGGATGGGTGCTCTGGGCAGGATGGGTGCTCTGGGCAGGGTGCTGTGCTGGGGATCCGGATGGGTGCTCTGGGCAGGATGGGTGCACTGGGCAGGGTGCTGTGCTGGGTACTGGGCAGGGTGCTGTGCTGGGGATCCAGATGGGAGCACTGGGCAGGGTGGGTGCACTGGGCAGGATGGGTGCACTGGGCAGGCTGGGTGCTCTGGGCAGGGTGCTGTGCTGGGGGATCCAGTGCTGGGGATGTGGATGGGTGCTCTGGGCAGGGTGCTGTGCTGGGGATGTGGATGGGTTGCTCTGGGCAGGATGGGTGCACTGGGCAGGGTGGGTGCTCTGGGCAGGGGTGCTGTGCTGGGCAGGGTGAGTGCACTGGGAAGGGTGCTGTGCTGGGGATCCAGATGGGTGCTCTGGGCAGGATGGGTGCACTGGGCAGGGTGCTGTGCTGGGTACTGGGCAGGGTGCTGTGCTGGGGATCCAGATGGGAGCAGGGGGCAGGATGGGTGCTCTGTGCAGGGTGCTGTGCTGGGGGTCTGGATGGGTGCTCTGGGCAGGGTAGGTTGCACTGGGCAGGATGGGTGCTGGGCATTGGGTGTCCTGGTGACCGCTGAGTGCACTGAGGGCGTCCTGGTTGTGGGGTGAGGAAGAGGAGGAAGATGCTCCACAAATAACATCCTTCCAGCTCTGCCCTTGGGGCTGGTGCCTCCTCCCAGCAGGAGGAGGAGGGACCAGGGAGGGAAAAGGAGTGGTTGCTGCTGGATTCTCTCTGGGAGGCAGTGTTGGTGCTGCCCCATCGATGGGTGCTCCCATGGAGCCAGCCCCCAGCTCCAAACCTCTTCCCAGTTCCCCCCAGCTGATTCCTTCCACCTGAGGCCTTGTTGTTCCTTCCCCTGCCCAGTGTTCTGAGCATCAGCCCTGTGGTGCTGGGCAGGGGCCCTGTGGTGCTGGGCAGGGGTCCCTGTGGTGCTGGGCAGGAGCCTTGTGGTGCTGGGCAGGGGCCCTGTGGTGCTGGGCAGGGGTCCTGTGGTGCTGGGCAGGAGCTGGGGTGGTGCTGGGCAGGGGGCCCTGTGGTGCTGGGCAGGAGCTGTGTGGTGCTGGGGCAGGGGTCCTGAGGTGCTGGGCAGGAGCTGTGTGGTGCTGGGCAGGGGTCCTGTGGTGTCACCTGGGTGAGGATGGACACGGCTCCCTCAGGAAGGGGCAGCTGCAGGGATGGCTGCTCCCAGCACGGCACATGGGTTCCCAGAGCTGGGAGCCTGTCCACTCAGCCACCCACCCATCCATCCCTCCATCCCTCCATCCCTCCATCCCTCCCTCGCCTCCCTCCCTCCATCCATCCATCCTTCCCGCCCTCCATCCCCCCATCCCCACGTCCCCCAATACCTCCATCCATCCATCCATCCCTCCCTCCATCCATCCCTCCTTCTATCCCTCCCTCCCTCCCTCCCTCCCTCCACCCCTCCATCCATCCATCCCCACGTCCTCCATCCCTCCATCCATCCCTCCATCTCCCCATCCCTCCCTTCCTCCCTCCTTCCCCTCCCTCCCTCCCTCCATCCATCCCTTCCCTCCCTCCCTCCCTCCATCCCTCCCTCCTTCCACCCATCCTTCCGTTCCTCCATCTCTCCATCCATCCCCCCTCCCTCCATTCCCCCATCCCTCCCTTCCTCCCTTCCTCCATCCATCCCTCCTCCCCTCCATCCCTCCCTCCTTCCATCCCTCCCTCATCCCTCCATCCCTCCTCCCCTCCATCCCTCCATCCATCCCTCCATCCATCCATCCATCCATCCACCCATCCATCCCTCCCAACCATCCATCCATCCATCCATCCATCCATCCATCCATCCATCCACCCATCCATCCCTCCATCCATCCCTCCATCCCTCCACCCATCCATCCCTCCAACCATCCATCCATCCATCCATCCATCCATCCATCCATCCATCCATCCATCCATCCATCCATCCCTCCATCCCTCCATCCATTTACTCCCTCCATCCCTCCCTCCATCCATCCCTCCATCCCCCCATCCCCACGTCCCTCCATTCCTCCATCCCTCCATCCCTCCATCCATCCATCCATCCATCCCTCCATCCATCCCTCCATCCATCCCTCCCTCCCTCCATCCATCCTTCCCTCCCTCCCCCCATCCCCCCATCCCTCCCCTCCTCCCTTTCCCCACCCCTCCCCCCCTCCAGACCCAGAAGAGCCGCAGCCCGGCTGAGCTCAGCGCCATCAGCAGAGAATGAACCCCCCCCACCACCCCCCTTCCCAAAAAACAGAGGGCACCTCTGGCAAATCCATTAGTGGCTGGATGCAGGAGGGAGCTGGGCCTTTCAGGCTGCCCAGGGACTGGAATCCAGGAGGCAAAGGCTTGTGAAAACAAAAGCCACGGAGAGATCCCCCCCCCCCCAGCTCTGGATGGGGACAGGAGGTGCTGAGCGTGGGGGGGAAAGTGGTCCAGAGGGGCTGGAGAATGGGGGTGACCCTGTGGAGT
>JAKCOX010000162.1:903877-937840 GCA_022605575.1 Laterallus jamaicensis coturniculus
GTGGATGGGTGCTCTGGTAAGGATGGGTGCTCTGGGCAGGGTGCTGTGCTGGGGAACCAGTGCTGGGGATCCAGATGGGTGTTCTGGTCAGGGTGCTGTGCTGGGCAGGGTGGGTGCACTGGGCAGAGTGCTTTGCTGGGGATGTGGATGGGTGCTCTGGGCAGGATGGGTGCACTGGGCAGGCTGGGTGCTCTGGGCAGGGTGCTGTGCTGGGGATGTGGATGGGTGCTCTGGGCAGGATGGGTGCACTGGGCAGGGTGGGTGCTCTGGGCAGGGTGCTGTGCTGGGCAGGGTGAGTGCACTGGGAAGGGTGCTGTGCTGGGGATCTAGATGGGTGCTCTGGGCAGAATGGGTGCACTGGGCAGGGTGCTGTGCTGGGGATCCAGATGGGAGCAGGGGGCAGGATGGGTGCTCTGTGCAGGGTGCTGTGCTGGGGGTCTGGATGGGTGCTCTGGGCAGGGTAGGTGCACTGGGCAGGATGGGTGCTGGGCATTGGGTGTCTGGTGACCGCTGAGTGCACTGAGGGCGTCCTGGTTGTGGGGTGAGGAAGAGGAGGAAGATGCTCCACAAATAACATCCTTCCATCTCTGCCCTTGGGCTGGTGCCTCCTCCCAGGAGGAGGAGGAGGAGGGACCAGGGAGGGAAAAGGAGTGGTTGCTGCTGGATTCTCTCTGGGAGGCAGTGTTGGTGCTGCCCCATCGATGGGTGCTCCCATGGAGCCAGCCCCCAGCTCCAAACCTCTTCCCAGTTCCCCCAGCTGATTCCTTCCACCTGAGGCCTTGTTGTTCCTTCCCCTGCCCAGTGTTTCTGAGCATCAGCCCTGTGGTGCTGGGCAGGGGCCCTGTGGTGCTGGGCAGGGGCCCTGTGGTGCTGGGCAGGAGCCCTGTGGTGCTGGGCAGGGGCCCTGTGGTGCTGGGCAGGGGCCCTGTGGTGCTGGGCAGGGGTCCTGTGGTGCTGGGCAGGAGCTGGGTGGTGCTGGGCAGGGGTCCTGTGGTGCTGGGCAGGAGCTGGGTGGTGCTGGGCAGGAGCTGGGTGGTGCTGGGCAGGAGCTGGGTGGTGCTGGGCAGGGGTCCTGAGGTGCTGGGCAGGGGTCCTGTGGTGTCACCTGGGTGAGGATGGACACGGCTCCCTCAGGAAGGGGCAGCTGCAGGGATGGCTGCTCCCAGCACGGCACATGGGTTCCCAGAGCTGGAGCCTGTCCACTCAGCCACCCACCCATCCATCCCTCCATCCATCCCTCCATCCCTCCACCCATCCATCCCTCCATCCCTCCATCCATCCCCCCATCCCCACGTCCCCCCATTCCTCCATCCCTCCATCCCTCCCTCCATCCATCCCTTCCTCTATCCCTCCATCCCTCCCTCCCTCCCTCCCTCCCTCCCTCCATCCATCCATCCATCCATCCATCCATCCATCCATCCATCCCTCCATCCATCCATCCCCACGTCCCTCCATCCCTCCATCCATCCCTCCATCTCCCCATCCCTCCCTTCCTCCCTCCTTCCCTCCCTCCATCCCTCCATCCCTCCCTCCTTCCACCCATCCTTCCATTCCTCCATCTCTCCATCCATCCCCCCTCCCTCCATTCCCCCATCCCTCCCTTCCTCCCTTCCTCCATCCATCCATCCATCCCTCCTCCCCACCATCCCTCCATCCCTCCCTCCTTCCATCCCTCCCTCATCCATCCATCCATCCATCCCTCCCTCCATCCCTCCCTCCATCCATCCCTCCATCCATCCCTCCATCCATCCTTCCCTCCCTCCATCCCCCCATCCCCACGTCCCCCCATTCCTCCATTCCTCCATTCCTCCATCCCTCCATCCCTCCATCCCTCCATCCATTCCTCCATTCCTCCATCCATCCATCCCTCCCTCCCTCCATCCATCCTTCCCTCCCTCCCCCCATCCCCCCATCCCTCCCTCCTCCCTTCCCCCACCCCTCCCCCCCTCCAGACCCAGAAGAGCCGCAGCCTGGCTGAGTTCAGCGCCATCAGCAGAGAATGAACCCCCCCCACCACCCCCCCTTCCCAAAAAACAGAGGGCACCTCTGGCAAATCCATTAGTGGCTGGATGCAGGAGGGAGCTGGGCCTTTCAGGCTGCCCAGGGACTGGAATCCAGGAGGCAAAAGGCTTGTGAAAACAAAAGCCACAGAGAGATCCCCCCCCCCCAGCTCTGGATGGGGACAGGAGGTGCTGAGCGTGGGGGGAAAGTGGTCCAGAGGGGCTGGAGAATGGGGGTGACCCTGTGGAGTGGGGGGCTGTGGAGAGAGGAGATGGAGAAATGCTGGAAAAGAGGAGTTTCTCCTCAAATCCCTCTGGAACGTGCTCACCCAGCTTGGGCACCGAGGTGGAAAATCCCCCCAGTGATGTGTGGTGCTGGCTGGGGATGGGAGGCTCCTTGGCAATTAGAGTTAATTAAGATTGATTGGTGCTGTGGAGAGGAGCTGGAGCAGCCTGGCTGCTGCTGGGCTCTGGGGTGGGGTTGGGTTGAGGTGGGGGGGAATTCTCTCCCTTCCTACAGCCTGGATCCTGCAGCCCCCCAAGCCCAGTGCTGAGCCCAGCCTGGGGATGGATAGTGGAGGAGATCAACTGGAGGGGGGGATCTGGGGGGGTCTCTGCCCCCAACCCTGGGAAGAAACATCCCAGGAGGAGAAGGATGGGATGAGCCCAGCCTGGGGATGGATAGTGGAGGAGATCAACTGGAGAGGGGGATCTGGGGGGGTCTCTGCCCCCCACCCTGGGAAGAAACATCCCAGGAGGAGAAGGATGGGATGAGCCCAGCCTGGGGATGGATATCAGAGGAGATCAACTGGAGGGGGGGGATCTGGGGGGGTCTCTGCTCCCCACCCTGGGAAGAAACATCCCAGGAGGAGAAGGATGGGATGAGCCCAGTCTGGGGATGGATAGTGGAGGAGATCAACTGGAGGGGGGGGATCTGGGGGTCTCTGCCCCCCACCCTGGGAAGAAACATCCCAGGAGGAGAAGGATGGGATGAGCCCAGTCTGGGGATGGATAGTGGAGGAGATCAACTGGAGGGGGGGGGATCTGGGGTCTCTGCTCTGCCCCCCACCCTGGGAAGAAACATCCCTGAGAGGAGAAGGATGAAGTGGGGCTGGGGGGTTGTCCTGGTCCTGAGGTGCTGAGCATCTTCTGTGTTCACAGCCCCACATCTGAGGGTGAAGCATCACAGGGTGATGGGATTTGGGGTTTCCTTGGAAAAACAAGGGATTTCCTGGAGTTTTCAGGCTTTTTTGGGGTTCAGGTGTAGGTGGGGGGGGGTGGAGGCACCTCTGCCCATGCTGTCTGACACAGGAGTGTGCAGCACCAGGAGTGGATCATAGAATCCCAGCCTGGGCTGGGTTGGGAGGGACCCCCAGGGTCCCAGAGCTCCAACCCCCTGCCACAGGCAGGGACACCAACCTCAGGCCTGGAGCTACACAAGGTTGCCCAGGGCCCCATCCAACCTGGCCTTGGACACCCCCAGGCACGGGGCACCCACCCCCTCTCTGGGCAGCCTGGCCCTGGAACGCTTTGGGTTGGCTTCTGGAGAAGATCCTGGGATTTAACATCCTTCAGGCATCCCACCCACACAGCACCATGGGCTGGGGATGGGTGGGGGTCCTCAGAGGAGAGTGGGGGTCCCCAACATCCTCCTTCTGTGGGGTCAGACAGCCCCTCCCTGGGGAGGGACATGAGGTGAGTCCTGATGGGCTTCAACAAGTGGGTTTGAATGGAGTGAGGTCTGGAGGAGAAGGTTCTCAGAGCAGGTTCCATCCCTTGGCTGGCTGCACGTCCAATGCTGAGCGGAGATGGAGGTGGCATGGAGATGGCATGGAGATGGAGGTGGAGGTGGCATGGAGATGGAGATGGCATGGAGATGGAGATGGCATGGAGATGGCATGGAGATGGAGATGGCATGGAGATGGCATGGAGATGGAGGTGGTATGGAGATGGCTCAGAGATGGAGGTGGCATGGAGATGGCATGGAGATGGAGGTGGCATGGAGATGGCATGGAGATGGAGGTGGAGGTGGCATGGAGATGGAGATGGCATGGAGATGGAGATGGCATGGAGATGGCATGGAGATGGAGGTGGAGGTGGCATGGAGATGGAGATGGCATGGAGATGGAGGTGGTATGGAGATGGCTCAGAGATGGAGGTGGCACAGAGATGGAGGTGGCATGGAGATGGAAGCAGTAAGGAGATGGAGGCAGCACAGAGATGGAGATGGTCTGAAGATGGAGGTGGCACAGAGATGGAGATGGAGATGGTATGGAGATGGAGATGGAGACAGCACAGAGATGGAGACAGCATGGAGATAGAGGTTGCATGGAGATGGAGATGGTATGGAAATAGAGATGGTATGGAGATGGAGATGGTATGGAGATGGAGAAGGCACAGAGATGGAGACAGCATGGAGATGGAAGCAGTGTGAAGATGGAGGTGGCATGGAGATGGTATGGAGATGGAGATGGAGGTGGCACGGAGATGGAGGTGGCACAGAGATGGAGGTGGCATGGAGACTGTATGGAGATAGAGATGGCTCAGGGATGGAGATGGGAGTGGCATGGAGATGGAGACAGCATGGAGATGGAGGTGGCACGGAGATGCCTTCAAGCTCCAGCTCTGCATCCCTCTGTGGAGCAGGTGGCTGAGCGTCCCCACAGCCAGACTGTCCCTGGGTCGCTCCTCACGTGGCACCTGCGTGCCAAGCCTCCTCACCAGGCTGTGTCCTGCACACCAGGGCAGCAGAAGGAAGAGGCAAAGGACTGGGAAGGGTCTCAGTGGGCTCACCCCCCACCCAGCTTGGCTGTCCTCATGCTGATCACATGCAAATCGGGCCCCTTTGACCTCTCCAAGCTCTTCATGGGGCCACCTCTGCAGGGAGAGATCCAGACTGGGAGAGGAACCCCTGGGGAGAAGGAACAGGGTGGGGGAATCCCAGATGGAGATCCAGACTGGGAGAGGAGCTCCTGGGGAGCAGCCCTGAGGAGAAGGACCTGGGTGTCCTGGGGGATGAGGAACTCCCCATGAGGCAGCAGTGGCTCCTGCAGCTGGGAAGGGCAATGGGATCCTGGGCTCCATCAGCCTCAGGGTGGCAGCAGGGACAGGGAGGGGATTGTCCCTCTCTGCTCTGTGCTCAGGAGTCCTGTGTGCAGAGCTGGGGAACCCAACCCAAGAGAGATGTGGGGCTGTTGGAGAGGGGTCAGAGGAGCCCTGGGGGGGATGAGGAGCAGCTCCCCCCTGGAGAGAGGCTGAGGGAGCTGGGCTGGCTCAGCCTGGAGCAGAGAAGGCTGTGGGGGGACCTCCTTGCAGCCTGCCAGTCCCTGAAGGGACCCCAGGAACAGGAGGGGAATCAGCTTGTTGAAGGGCAGAGCCTGGCAGGACAAGGGGGCTGGAGTGAAGCTGGAGGAGGGAAGGGGGAGAGGAGAGATTGGGGGGAAGTTGTGTGCAGAGAGAGTGGGGAGGGGCTGGAAGGGGCTGCCCAGAGAGGGGGTGGGTGCCCCGTGCCTGGGGGTGTCCAAGGCCAGGTTGGCTGGGGCCCTGGGCAACCTTGTGTAGCTCCAGGCCTGAGGTTGGTGTCCCTGCCTGTGGCAGGGGGTTGGAGCTCTGGGACCCTTGGGGTCCCTCCAACCCAGCCCAGGCTGGGATCTGTGGTTCTATGGTCCCCACAGCCAGGGGATCCCCAGCTCCAGCTTCCTCCCGGTGCCCTGGTGCTGAGCTGTCCCTGTCACTGTGACAGATGGGTGATGCTCAGCTGCTGCCAGCCTGAGTGGATCCCAATTAATCTTTCATTTCCCTGGAGCAGCACAGATGGGTGACGGCCCGTTGGGTGCTCCCACTCTGTGCTGGTGTTCCAGCTGCTGCACACTTGATATATGAGGTGGGCAGAGTGGGTGGGAGCCTTTGGATGGGCTCAGGATGGGGTTGTTCCTCCTGGGTGGTGGTTGTTCCTCCTAAATCCTTTTAACACATGGACATTGATTGCCATCCCAGAGAGGAACAGCCTCAGTGGAGGCTAGGATGGGACATGAGGCTCCCAGCATCCCTGTTTGGTCCTTCTGGGAGTGAAGTTTGCAGGTGAGATTCCCAAATTTGGGAATCCAGCCAGCTTTTGGCACTGGGATAGGCTCTCCCTGCCCAGGATGGGGTCTCTTCTCTCATCCAGAGCTGGAGGGCAGCAGCATCTGCTCCTTCCCAAGGGTCCACAGAGGAGAGTAGCCATCTGAGGGGCTGGGGGGACACCTGTGGAGCTGTGGGGTGCTTTTCTGGGGTGCTCCACATGGCTGCTCCCCCCTTTCCTAGGGTGTGGATGCTCAGGGAGTCAGGCTGGGATTAAACCCAGTTTAGTGCATCCTCAGCTCAACCGCGTGCCCCCTCTCCCTCTTTACCCCCCCAAATCTATCTGACCCCCCTCCAGATGCTCCTCAGGATGCCCATGGGTCACCTTGGTGGGGCTTCCCGTGGCTTTTCCATAGGGGGTCTGCACGTGGGTGTCGGGGGGGACATGGGGCGCAAGCACCCAACATGGGTGTAGGTGCCTAGTGCGCTGTCCGGCGTTCACCGTGCTCCAACCCCAACAGCCCACACTGGGATGCTGCTGGGGCAGCCCCCCCATCCCCTCAGCCTGGTGAAATCCCCCCTGGAGAGAGCTTTTTTAGGGATGGGGCGGAAGAAGGAGGAGGAGGAAGGAGGAGGGTGGAAGGAGGAGGAGGAGAGAGCGCACCCCATCCCCAACGCCAGAGCCCTCTCTCCCTCTTACCCCCCAAAATCTATCTGACCCCCCTCCAGATGCTCCTCAGGATGCCCATGGGTCACCTTGGTGGGGCTTCCCGTGGCTTTTCCATAGGGGATCTGCACGTGGGGGTCGGGGGGGACATGGGGCACAAGCACCCAACACGGATGAGGGTGCCCAGTGCACTGTCTGGTGTTCACTGTGCTCCAACCCCAACAGCCCACACTGGGATGCTGCTGGGGCAGCCCCCCCATCCCCTCAGCCTGGTGAAGTCCCCCCCTGGAGAGAGCTTTTTTAGGGGAGGGGGGCGGAAGAAGGAGGAGGAGGAGGAGAAGGAGGAGGAGGGAAGGAGGAGGAGGAGGGAGCGCACCCCATCCCCAACGCCGGAGCCGTTGGACACCCTCGGCGGGCGCTCCCCAAACAAAAGGCCGGTTCAGAGCTGCTGCTGAATAGATTAACAAGATTTCCATAATTAGGGCAGGAGGGAACAATAGGATTCTCCCCAGCCCAGCCCCCCCCTGCCTGCCTTTGTCTTGCACTGGGGGATAATGGGCAGCAGTGAGGGTGGGAACCAGCCCGGCCATTTGGTCACTGGACAGTAATTTTCTCACACTGCCAAGGGGACCATTGAAACATCTGTCCCGCTCCACAGCCCCATTCAGGTCCCATCTCAAATTCCACCCCCCCATCCCTGACAACTTCTCCCTGCCCAGCCCTCCCCCTCCCCTTGGTTTGCCAGGCAAATGGGTTTTCCTGGGGTTTTGGGGGGGTTGGGGGTGGTTTTTTTTGGCTTTTCTTCTGCCAAGGGGGGGGTGGGATGGAAGGGGGGTTGCTGCTCCTTCCTTTGGGTTTGCTTTGGTGGCAGTGGTGATGAGTAAACCCCTTCCCATAGCATCCAGGAAACCCCTTCCCTGAGCATCCAGGAAACCCCTTCCCCAAGCATCCCCCAGTCCCACTCCATCCCAGCAAACCCCTTCCCTAAGCATCCCAGCAAACCCCTTCCCCAAGCATCCCCCAGTCCCACTCCATCCCAGCAAACCCCTTCCCCAAGCATCCCCCAGCCCTTCTCCATCCCAACATACCCCTTCCCCAAGCAATGGGGATGGGGATGTGATGTGGAGCTGTGGGGTGATGGGGTGTGACACAGAGCTGTGGGGTGATGGGGGTGTGATATGGAGCTGTGGGGTGATGGGGGTGTGATATGGAGCTGTAGGGTGATGGGGATGTGGTGCAGGGATGGAGATGTGATGTGGAGCTGTGGGGTGATGGGGTGTGACACAGAGCCGTGGGGTGATGGGGATGTGGTGCAGGGATGGGGATGTGATGTGGGGCTGTGGGGTGATGGGGATGTGACGTGGAGCCGTGGGGTGATGGGGCTGTGATGTGGAGCTGTGGGGTGATGGGGCTGTGACGTGGTGCTATGGGGTGATGGGGATGTGATGTGGAGCTGTGGGGTGATGAGGGTGTGATGTGGAGCCGTGGGGTGATGGGGATGCTGGAGGGGTGCTGGCAGTGAATGGCAGTGGGGTTCTCCTCGGGCTACACAGCTGGTGCCCGGTGCCAGTTGCATCCTGTGGCTCGTGGTGGTTTGGTCCCCACTGGGTGACACACTGGTGGCAGTTGGGCTGGCCGGGCTCTCCTCAGCGCTCCGGGTTCCTCTGGGGCTGGCGAAGGGGAAGGTGGGTCGCTGAGCGCCCCGACACAGTCTAGGACAGCGAGCACCTTTGGGTGGGTTTTGGAGATGCTCAGTGAGGAGAAGCACCCATCCCTCTTTCCCTGCTCTCACCCCACGCTGTCCTGTGTGTATCCCCCCACCCCAGGTCTGTCGAAGATGCACTGGTCACCAGAGCATGCCCAGTCCCTGAACCAGTGGCCGGAGCAGCACCTCGACGTCTCCTCCACCACCTCCTCACCAGCCCACAAATCCGACCTCTACCCCAGCGCCCGCCAGCGCTTCAACTACGCCTGGGCCAACGACGACATCTCGGCTCTCACCGCCTCCAACCTCCTCAAGAGGTACGCCGAGAAGTACTCGGGGGTGCTGGATGCACCCTACGAGCGCCCGGCGCTGGGCGGCTATGGGGACGGAGCCTTCGGGCCGGTTAACGGGCAGAAAGGGGATGGGGAGCCCTGGCCGGGGGCCCACGGCTCTGACGGCGCCTACCCCCTGACCCCCATCCACGATGGCCTCCCCGGAGCCAAGGCGGTGGTGCCACCCACCGTCCCAGCCAGCGGTGGGGCCATCGGGTTGGGAGGCTCACCCGTGGTGGGCGCCAACCTGGCTGACCCCATGTACCCTGGGAACTCCTGCGGAGGGGCTGCCACCGGCTCCGGTGGGCTGGGGTCATCTCAGGAGTACCCCTCAGGTTATGGTGGCACCTACTTACCCTCTGGCTACTGCACCCAGCCGGCGGCAGCACTGCCCCCACCGCACCCCCCAGCCCTCCATGGCTCAGGGCTGCTGCAGCCCCCACACCCAGCGCCCACCCTGGTGCCGGGCTACGGCTCCTCCGGCCCCATGTACAACTACGCCACCGGCAGCTACCCGCCGCAGCCGGGCTACGGCACCATCCACCCCCCTCATCCCTCAGCCTCCTACCTGCCCTCGGGCATCGCGGCACCCACCCCCATCCCAGCCCCACCACCCACCACCCGCCCACCCGGGTATGGATACCAAGGGGCTGGTTTAGCCCCCCTGGCTGTGCCACCCCTTGGCACCGAGGCGGTGGGCAGCCTGAAGAGGAAGGCTTTCGACATCTCCGGTGGGGAGGATGAGGAGGAGGGAGGAAGGTACAGGAAATACAGCTACGAGCAGCCAAAGTCCCCTTACCCCCTGTCGGACAACGGCGAGTGCCGGGGCAACGGGTTCGGTGGCAGCGCCGAGTCCCCTCAGGTGGCCTTCAAGCCCGGGAAGCGGCCGGCGGGAGCCGGCAACGCCGAGGAGCACGCCGGCAAGTACGGCGGGCAGCCGATGAAGAGTATGGTCTCCCCACCCTACGGCACTGGGGATGCTCCGCTCCGGCCCCCAGAGCCCTTTGAGAAGTTCAGCCCCCCACTCGCCAACGGGGAGCGGGCAGCCGAGCCGGGACCCCCCTTCCCTCTCCGTCTGCCCCCCAAAGCACCAGTTTTTGGCAGCCCAACGGTGGAGGAGCAACCCAAGAACGTCGACCCTTTGGTGTTGGAGCTGGTGAACACCAAGATCGTGGAGCGGGGGCCGCCGGTGCAGTGGACAGACATCGCTGGGCAGGTCTCTGTCAAGGCTGCCATCGAGGAGGAGCTGGTGTGGCCCATCCTACGTCCCGGCGCCTACACGGGGGCGAGTCGACCCCCCCGAACCATCCTGCTGTTCGGTCCCCGCGGCACGGGCAAGACCTTGCTGAGCCGTTGCATCTCCACCCAGCTGGGCTCCACTTTGCTGAAGCTCAGCGGCACCACCCTGCTCTCCACCTGGAAAGCTGAAGCTGAGAAGATCCTCCAGACCGTCTTCTTCGTGGCCAGCTGCCGGCAGCCCGCCGTGGTGCTCATCACCGAGGCTGAGTCCTTGTTGGTTGCCCGGGCTGGTGAGGATGGTAGCCAGGTGAGCAACCTCAAATCTCAGCTCCTCTCTTACTTGGACAACGTGGCTACCTCCTCAGAGCAGAACGTGGTGGTCATCGGGACCACCTCCCGGCCGGGCAGTATGGATGAAGCTTCTCACCAGCGCTTCGCCAAGCGCTTCTACATCTCCCCACCCGACGGCATCGCCCGGAGGCAGATCCTCCACCACGCTCTGGCTCAGCAGAGCTCCTGCCTCAGTGAGAGGGAGATGGCTTCCTTGGTGCAG
The DNA here is from genome assembly GCA_022605575.1 of Laterallus jamaicensis coturniculus. Lineage (NCBI taxonomy): Eukaryota > Metazoa > Chordata > Aves > Gruiformes > Rallidae > Laterallus > Laterallus jamaicensis. The sequence continues at coordinate 914,436 of JAKCOX010000162.1, forward strand.
CACACCGAGAGCTTCTCCGGCAGCGAGCTGGTCCAGCTCTGCCAGCACGCCGGGACCACCACCCCCACCCCCACCCCCACCCTCCATGGATTACCAGCTCAGATCCAACCCACCTCCTACCAGGACTTGGAGAAAGCCTTCTGCAAGGTCCGTCCTGCTGCTTCCCAGAAGGAGCTGGACTTGTTCCTGGAGTGGGATAAGATGTACGGCACCAGGCACTGACGGCCCCCCGGGGGGACGGGAGGGGGACCACATGGACCCTTCACCCCAGGGTTTGGTGGAGCCACCTCGGGGTCTGGCTCTCCCCAAAAAGCCACTCTTGGGGCATCAGTCCCAAGGAGCAGGAAGCCATCACCCCCTCAACTCAGGATCACCTATTTATTATTCACCTGTCCGTCTGTCCCCGGGGACCAGCGATGTTGGGGGCTGGAGGCACCTGGAGCTGGATTTTTTGGGGTGAGGGTGGGGGTTGTGTGTGTCAGTCCAGCATTCCAGCATCAGATACTCAACCTTCTCCCCCAATCTACCTCTCCAATTAACGATCACTTCCTAATTACCTCAAGCATCTCCAGAGCCGAGCATCCCTATGACATCCCTCAGCAGGGATGGGGATGAGGGGAGAGGAGAGTGGGGGTGGGGGACACCCCCAAAACCAGGGGAGGGGGGGTTTTGGTGTTAAATGCTGTAGATTCTTTAATATTTTAGACTTTGGGGAGGGTTTTATGTAGGATTTTGGGTTGGTTTGGTTGGGTTTTGGTTGTTTTGTGGGGTTTTTTCCCCCCTTTTAACTACTCAGGAAAAAGAATTTACCTCAGAAACGAAGGAAAAAACTCCCAAAAAAGAAGAAAAACACCAAAAAAAAGGAGAGAATGTGCTGTTAAAAACTCTTTTCACCTCAGAAAAGGAAAGAAAAAATAGGGATTTTGGGTTTTTTTTTATTATTTTGGGGAAGTTTTCAGAGCTGGGATGAAGCTGCCTCATATGGTTCCTTCTGGAAGGAGTGGAAGAAGAAAGGAAAACTCTTTAAAAAGCCCCAAAACCCCCTAAAACTTGAAGCTGTTTGGTACAAAGCTGGAAGTTGAATGTATTTTGGGGGCTGGGCTGGGATTGTAGCTTTAATTAGCTGGTTTGAACCTAATTGCTGCCCTTGGGGTGGGGTGTGTGTGGGGGTAATGAACCCATCACCAACCCCTCTTCCCCTCAGCATCCACATGGGTTTTGGGATTGGGATGGTTCTGGAAGCTTCCAGAGCATCTGCTGGTGCATCCTGGGGTGCAGGGGTGGGATTGGGACGGTTCTGGAAGCTTCCAGAGCATCTCCTTGTGCATCCCATGGTGCAGGGGTGGGATTAGGATGGTTCTGGAAGCTCCCAGAGCATCTCCTGGTGCATCCTGGGGTGCAGGGGTGTGGGAAGGGGAGGGGGGTTTGGACATGTGTCACTGGGGAAGGTTTGGGGGGTGGGGGGGTGGTTACCCCATGTCCTGGGGGTGTTTCTTGCACCGGGGTTGCGGCTGCTGGGATGATGCTGGTGATGCCACCGGTGACGATGCTGGTGATGATGTGGCTGATGATGTCAGTGATGACACCAGTGATGCCACTGGTGATGTTGCCAATGATGCCACTGGTGACGTTGCTGGTGATAATGTGGATGATGATGCCAGTGATGACACCAGTGACGATGCCAGTGATGACACCAGTGATGCCACTGGTGATGTTGCTGGTGATGATGCCAATGATGCCACTGGTGACACCACCAGTGATGATGCCAATGATGCCACCAGTGATGCTGCTGGTGATGCCACCAGTGGTGATGCTGGTGATGATGCCGGTGACACCGCCAGTGATGGCACCAGTGATGACACCAATGACACCACCGGTGATGATGCTGGTGACGATGCCAGTGATGACGCCAGGACGATGCCTGTGATGATGCTGATGATGACGCCGGTGATGACACCGGTGACACCACCAGTGACGACGCCGGTGTTGATGCTGGTGACAATGCCAGTGATGACACCAGTGACGATGCCAGTGATGGCCCTGATGACACCGCCGGTGATGGCACCAGTGATGATGCCAGTGACACCGCCAGTGGCACCACCAGTGACAACACCAGTGACACTGCCAGTGATGCTGTCGGTGATGATGCAGTGATGCCACCAGTGACACCACCAGTGATGATGCCGGTGTTGATGCTGGTGACAATGCCAATGATGATGCTGGTGACACCGGTGATGCCGCCAGTGACACCACTGGTGATGGCAACAGTGATGATGCCGCCAGTGACACCACTGGTGATGGCACCAGTGATGATGCCGGTGACAGTGATGACACCAGTGACACTGCCTGTGATGCTGCTGGTGATGGCGATGACACCAGTGACGATGCCAATGATGACACCAGTGATGATGCCAGTGATGGCACTGGTGACACTGCTGGTGATGGCACCAGTGATGACACTGGTGATGATGCCAGTGATGATGCTGGTGATGCCACCAGTGACAACACCAGTGATGCCACCAGTGATGATGCCAGTGATGCCACCAGTGATGATGCCAGTGATGCCACCAGTGATGCCGCCAGTGATGCCGCCAGTGACAACACCAGTGATGCCACCAGTGATGATGCCAGTGATGACACCTGTGGCAATGCCAATGATGACACCTGTGATGACACCAGTGGTGGCACTGGTGACACTGTTGGTGACACCACCGGTGACACTGCTGGTGATGGCACCAGTGATGACACTGGTGATGCTGTTGGTGACAATGCTAGTGATGGTGCCAGTGATGATGCCACCATTGCTGCCACCAGTGCTGCCATCAGTGATGATGCCAGTGACGCCATCAGTGATGCCACCAGTGATGATGCCAGTGATGCCACCAGTGATGCCACCAGTGACGCCACTGGTGCTGCCAGCGTATCTCTCCCCTTCCCACCCCAAATCAGGGGGGTGGGCTTTGCCTTCCCTCCACTGCGGCCACCTCTCAGCACCACGAAGCCCCAGCAGAGGCTGCACAACTGGGGGGAAACCACATCCCCCCCTCCCCAAATTAAAACCCTGGCAGGGCTGAGCATGAGGACCCCCCAGTGTGTGTCCCCCTTTCCCATCCTGAACCCACCACTCATCCCCCTGACACCCCACCCCCCAACTTCTCATCCCTGGGGGGGGGTTGGGTTGGGGTTGTTTTTTTTTAATTTCCCTAATTAACCCCCCACCCCAACCACTAATTAAGGCAGGGTGGGCTTATTTTTAATTAATATTATTATTATTTGAATGGCTTTTGTTCTAATTGTAGCTGGGGGAGGCAGCTGCTCCAGCCACGGAGCAGCCCCCCCTCCCCATCACCTCAGGGTCTGTGCACGAAGAGGGAGGGACCCACCTCTCTTTAGGGATGGAGAGATGCATGATGAGGGGGTGTTGGGGTGGGGGGTCTCCCCACTTTCCCTCCCCCACCCCCTCCTCTCCCCACAGGAGCCAGGTCTCCAACAGCTCCAGGATGTTTCCCCAGGGTGGGGGGGTTGGGGTTGAATTTTGGCATTTCCAGCTGCAAAGGGCATTATTCCCCCACCCCCACCCCCTAAACTGGATCCTGGGCTCCTAAAGACCTTTAATTAATATTCTAATTAACAAATTAGGCTTGGGCCATACTCCAGCACCCTGGGATGCTTCCCCAGGGTGGGGGATTGGGGTCAAGTTTTGGCATTTCCAACTGCAAAGGGCTTTATTTCCCCCTCTTACCCCCCCTTAAACTGGATCCTGGGCTCCTAAAGCCCTTTAATTATTATTCTAATTAACAAATTAGGCTTGATCCATGCTCAAGCACTCTGGGATGTTTCCCAAGGGGGGGTGTTTGGGTCGAATTTTGGCATTTCCAGCTGCAAAGGGCATCATTTCCCCACTCAAACACCCATTAAACTAGATCCTGGGCTCCTAAAGTCCTTTAATTATTATTCTAATTAACAAATTAGGCTTGGGCTGTGCTTAAGCACCCTGGGATGCTTCCCCAGGGTGGGGGTTTGGGGTCGAATTTTGGCATTTCCAGCTGCAAAGGGCATCATTTCCCCCCCTAAACACCCCTTAAACTGGATCCTGGGCTCCTAAAGCCCTTTAATTATTATTCTAATTAACAAATTAGGCTTGATCCATGCTCAAGCACCCTGGGATGCTTCCCCAAGGTAGGGGTTTGGGGTTGAATTTTGGCATTTCCAGCTGCAAAGGGCATCATTTCCCCCCCCTAAACCCCCCTTAAACTGGATCCTGGGCTCCTAATGACCTTTAATTATTAATCTAATTAACAGTTTAGGCTTGGGCTGTGTTTAAACACCCTGGGATGCTTCCCCAGGGTGGGGGTTTGGGGTTGAATTTTGGCATTTCCAGCTGCAAAGGGCATCATTTCCCCCCCTAAACACCCCTTAAACTGGATCCTGGGCTCCTAAAGACCTTTAATTATTATTCTAATTAACAAATTAGGCTTGATCCATGCTCAAGCACCCCGGGATGCTTCCCCAAGGTGGGGGATTGGGGTTGAATTTTGGCATTTCCAGCTGCAAAGGGCATCATTTCCCCCCCCCTAAACCCCCCTTAAACTGGATCCTGGGCTCCTAATGACCTTTAATTATTAATCTAATTAACAGTTTGGGCTTGGGCCGTGCTCTGTAACCGTTTCTACCTCATTTTTTGCAAGTTGTTGTACACGGGGAGTATTTAATTCATGTCTTAGGGATGCCCAGCAGGGGCTCCAGAGCTGGGCTGTTCTACCTCAAGTAAATGCTGTATTTTAAGAAGAAAACTATGAACACAGTATTAAAGAGATTACATGAACCCCCCCTCTCCCCCCCCCGCTGCCTTAACGCCCCCCACCGCCCCCCTGCACCCTGCATCGTGGGTTCTTGGCTCCTATAAGGGGTAGGGGGGTGGTTGGAGAGGGTGGGGGTGGGTGGGGGGTTGAGGGGGTTGGAGGGGGTGGGGAGGGTTAAAAAGGGGGGGGGATAGGGAAAGGGGGAGGGGAAAGGGGGAGGGGGGGAGTGGGAGGGGGAGGGGGAAGGGGAAGGGAGAGGGGGAAGGGGAAGGGGAAGGGGAAAGGGGGATGGGAGGGGGGAAGGGGAAGGGGGAAGGGGGGGAGAAGGGGAAAGGGGAGGGGAAGGGGAATGGGGGAGGGGGAGGGATGGGGAGGGGAAGAGGGAAGGGAGAGGGGGAAGGGGAAAGGAGAGGGGAAGGGGAAAGGGAGATGGGAAAGGGGCAGGGGAAGGGAGGGGAAAGGGGAGGGGGAAGGGGAAAGGGGAAGGGAGGGGAAGGGGGATGGGGAAAGGGGAAGGAGAGTGGGATGGGAAGGGGAAGGGGAAAGGGGAGGGGAAGGGGAAGTGGGGAGGGGGAGGAGAAGGAGGGAGAGGAAGGGGGGTGGGGAAGGGGAAAGGGGGAGGGGGAGAGGAAGGGGGAGGGAGAGAGGAAGGGGGAGTGGGAGGGGAAAGGAAAAGGGGGAGGGGAAGGGGAAGGGGAAAGGGGAGGGAAAGGGGGAGGGGAAAGACAAAGGGGAGGGGAAGGGGGAGAGGGAAGGGGAAGGGGAAAGGGAAAGAGAAAGGGGAAGGGGAAGGGAGGGGGAAGGGGGAGGGGGAAGGAGGTGGGAAAAGGGAAAGGGGAGGGGAAGGGGGAGGGGAAGGGGAAGGGGGAGAGGTGGGGGTATCCCTTCTTTAGGGGTGATGGGTGAGGGTGCTGGTGAACCCCTCCCCTTGTGATGGGTGGGGGTCTGGGCGGGTTCCTCTCTTCTTTTGGGGTGATGGGTGGGGGTCTGGGTGAGCTCATCCCTTCTTTAGGGGTGATGGGTAGGGGGGTGGGTGAGTCCCTCCATTCCTTGGGGGTGATGGGTGGATGGAGGGCTGGGTGCACCCCTCCCCTCTTTGGGGGTGATGATGGGGGGGGGGGTGAGCCCCTCCATTCCTTGGGGGTGATGGATGGAGGGCTGGGTGCACCTCTCTCCTCTTTGGGGGGTGATGGGTGGGGGCCAGGGTGACCCCAGCTCTGCACACAGGACTCCTGAGCACAGAGCAGAGAGGGACAATCCCCTCCCTGTCCCTGCTGCCACCCTGAGGCTGATGGAGCCCAGGATCCCATCGCCCTTCCCAGCTGCAGGAGCCACTGCTGCCTCATGGGGAGTTCCTCATCCCCCAGGACACCCAGGTCCTTCTCCTCAGGGCTGCTCCCCAGGAGCTCCTCTCCCAGTCTGGATCTCCATCTGGGATCCCTCCACCCTCAGCACACCCCCTCCTCTCTCCATAGCGGAGCTGCTCCTAATTACCCCCATGGCTCCTCTGACCCCTCTCCCCAGCCTTGGTCACAGCAGGAGGTTCCTCAGGGGGTTTGGGGTTCCTCAGCAGGTTTGGGGTTCCTCAGTTCCCCATCTCCTCCTCACTGACCTTCCCTAAGGAGACACCACAGGCCCCTTCCCTCCACCCAGGGGACACAGGGCTGCGCGGGTGGCACCCGGTCATCCCACCCCAAAAGTGGGGCTGCCCTAAACCATCCTCAGAGCAGGATGAGGCCATTGGGTGCTGGCACCCCCCAGCAGCTGCTGGGGTGGGAGGTGCTCAGTGGCCTGGGGTTGGGGGGGGGGGGGAGATGCTGCCAATCAGGCACACGGCGCTGGGACGCGCTGCCTTGTGAGGTCAGCGGGGCAGCCAGTGTTCCTGGGCCACCTGGGTGCTGAGGGGTGCAGAGGGTGCAGAGGTGTGTCGAGGTGTGCAGAGGTGTGCAGAGGGGTGTCGAGGTGTGCAGAGGGGGTGTCGAGGTGCGCTGAGGGTGCTCAGGGGTGCTGAGGGGGTGTCGAGGTGCACTGAGGGTGCTCAGGGGTGTCAAGGTGCACTGAGGGTGCTGAGGGGCAGCACCTCAGTATCAAGCCATGATGGCCCCTGTTGGACTCATGCTGCTCTTGCTGGTGGCGGGTGCCCGCTGCGATGACCCGGCGGCGGACAACGTGGGGCCTCACACCATGGGCCGCATCGCCGAGCTGCTGTCCCCATCCGAGTGCCACCAGCTCCAGCGGCAGCTCACGGGGGCCGCATGGGGACCTGGAGGAGTGGGAGCTGGAGCTGCAGCTCCTCTCAGAGAAGAACAACCCCATCCACCCACGCCGCCGCCGCCGCCGCAGCCCCGTGGGATGCTCCGCAGCCCTGCGCCACTGGCTGAGGACGGCAGGGAAGGTGACATCATGGGACCGGCTGACGCGTGGCCTCCACCAAATCGGCCGCCCCGACATCGCCCGGGAGCTGGGCAAGAACCTGAACCAGGACAGGAGCCTGGAGCTGCGCAGGAACGTGGAGGAGTACAGCCAGAGCGTGCAGCACCGCACCTCCTCCCTGCTGCTGGAGGAAGGGCAGCACGGCAGCACACGAGTCAAGAGGGCCCTGGGCGTGAAGGACCTGGAGGAGCTGGGGGAGCTGCGCTTTGAGAGGAGGCCGCCACCCCCCTACACCCACAGCCTCCTGGGCTGGCTTGGCCCCATGGTCTCAGGCATCCTGGGTGGCTTCCTGGCCTCCATCATCTTCACTGTGTCCATGGTCTACAGCTACAAGTGGATCCTTGGCCCGGATGCTGCCTGAAATTGGGATGTCACCCCAGCTGCCAGGGGCTGCTGGAGGACAAGCCAGACCCAATAAACCCCATTTGTTTTGTTATTGAGACCCAGAGCCCATCCCCGCGTGTTCTCCTGGGTGCAGAGGGTCCAGGGTCCCATCCCTGGTTTGGGGCCTGCTGGGGATGTCCCCAAGCAATCCCCACCATCCCCAGCTCCTGTGGATGTCCCCCAACCATCACCATCATCCCCAGCTCCTGGGGATGTCCCCCAACCATCACCACCATCCCCAGCTCCTGGGGATGTCCCCCAACCATCACCACCATCCCCAGCTCCTGGGGATGTCCCCCAACCATCACCATCATCCCCAGCTCCTGAGGATGTTCCCCAACCATCACCATCATCCCCAGCTCCTGGACATGTCCCTCCCCCGACCATCACCACCATCCTCAGCTCCTGGGGATGTCCCCCAGTTGTCACTGGATGCTGGAGGGCCCAATGGGTGGGGACAGAGACCCCTTGGCCCCATCCTGGGCGCAGCCTCCCCTGCCCCAGCCTGGGGTCTCCCTGTGCCCCAGGGCACCCCCCCAGCAGGGAGGGGGCAAACTCTGCTGCATTATGAGCCTAAGGCAGCACCTAGGGTTCATTACTGCTGGGAGGTTAATTACTGATGGGAGGTTAATTACTGCTGGAGGTTAATTTGGGAGGGGTGGCTGCCAGGCAGGACACTGAGCTGTCATCCAGAGACCTGGCCAGGCTGGAGAGCTGAGCAGGGAGAGACCAGATGGGGTTCAACAAGAGCAAGGGGAGAGTCTGGCCCCTGGGAAGGGAGAACTGCTGGAATCAGGACAGGAGCTGCTGGAGAGGAGCTCTGAGGAGAAGGACCTGGGGGGTGCTGGTGGGTGACAGGGTGGCCATGAGCCAGCAGTGTGCCCTGGGGCTGAGAGAGACAAGGGGATCCTGGGGGCATCAGGGGGTCACAGGAGGGGATCCTCCCCCTCTGCTCTGCCCTGCTCAGGCCCCAGCTGGAGTGTTGTGTCCAGGGCTGGGCTCCCTGGGATCAAACAGCCAGGGATCTCCTGGAGAGAGTCCAGAGAAGGGCTATGAAGATGATTAGGGGCCTGGAGCATCTATCCTGTGAGGAAAGGCTGAGAGAGCTGGGGCTGTTCAGCCTGGAGAGAAGAAGACTGAGGGGGGACCTAATTAATGTTTATCAATATCTTAAGTATGGGATGCAGGGGAATCAGCCAGCCCCTTTTCAGTGTCTGTGGGGACAGGACAAGGGGCAACGGCTGCAAGTTGGAGCACAGGGAGTTCCACACCAACCTGGGGAGGAACTTTCCCCAGTGAGGGTGAGGGAGCCCTGGGACAGGCTGCCCAGGGGGTGTGGAGTCTCCTTCCCTGGAGAGATTCCAGACCCATCTGGACACCTATCTGAGTGATATGTCCTGGGGAGCTGCTTTGGCAGGGGATTGGACCCCATGAGTTCCTGAGTCCCTTCCAACCCCTACAACTCTGTGATTCTGTGATACAGATGGGAGGGAGGTTAATGATTAGGCCCCTGAGTGGAGCTTGTTGGGTTGGGTTGGGTTGGGTTGGGTTGGGTTGGTTGGTGGGTGGGTTGATTGGTTTGGGTGGGTTAGTTTGGGTTGGTCCTCATCCCATCACTCTATGCCCTCAGGAACAGCTCTTCCCAGCTTCCTACAAGCACCTCTCAGGGTCTGGAAGGTCCCATAAGGTCCCATGGAACCTTCTCTTCTCCAGGTGGAACCAGCACAGCTTGAACTTCCACATCAGCCCCTCCCCCTCCCCTTGCACAGGGGTCCCATGCCTCTTACAGGGGAGTCCTTACACTCCTGGGGAGGGAGCCCTCACACCCCCACCCTAGGAGCAGGTCCCTGCACCCTGGAAACCTTCAAGGTCAGGCTGGGGGGCAGGGGTGAGGACATCCCTGTCTGCAGCTGGTGAATTTTTGGGGCTGGGAGTGGGGCTGGGGGGGATATAGGGGCCCTGTGGGGGCCGGGAGTGGGGCTGGGGGCAATATAGGGCCCCTGGAGGGAGTGGAGTGGGGCTGAGGGAGGATATAGAGGCCCTGTGGGGGCTGGGAGTGGGGCTGGGGGGAATACAGGGGTCCTGCGGGGCTTGAAGTGGGGCTGGGGGGGGATATAGGGGCCCTGTGGGGGCCAGGAGTGGGGCTGGGGGGCATATAGAGGCCCTGTGAGGTGGGGAGTGGGGCTGGGGGGGATATAGGGGCCCTGTGGGGGCCAGGAGTGGGGCTGGGGGGCATATAGAGGCCCTGTGAGGTGGGGAGTGGGGCCAGGGGGGATATAGGGGCCCTGGGGGGCATGCAGTGGGGCTGGGGGGAATATAGAGGCCCTGCGGGGCGTGGAGTGGGGCTGCGGGGCAATATAGGGCCCCTGGGGGGGCTGGGAGTGGGGCTGGGGGGCATATAGAGGCCCTGTGGAACATGCAGTGGGGCTGGGGGAGATATAGGGGCCCTGGGGCGCCAGGAGTGGGGCTGGGGGCATATAGGGGCCCTGTGGGGTGTGGAGTGGGGCTGGGGGAATATAGAGGCCCTGTGGGGCAGGGAGTGGGGCTGGGGGGTATAGAGGGTCCCTGTGGGGGCCGAGAGTGGGGCTGGGGGTGATATAGGGGTCCTGTGGGGGCCAGGAGTGGGGCTGGGGGGCATATAGGGTCCCTGTGGGGTGTGGAGTGGGGCTGAGGGGAATATAGAGGCCCTGTGGGGCGGGGAGTGGGGCTGGGGGGTATAGAGGGTCCCTGTGGGGGCCGAGAGTGGGGCTGGGGGTGATATAGGGGCCCTGGGGGGGCCAGGAGTGGGGCTGGGGGGCATATAGGGACCCTGGGGGGCCAGGAGTGGGGCTGGGGGGATATAGGGGCCCTGGGGGGCGTGGAGTAGGGCTGAGGGGGTATAGGGGCCCTGTGGGGCGGGGAGTGGGGCTGGGGGGGTATATAGGGGCCCTGTGGGGTGTGGAGTGGGGCTGGGGGCGATACAGGGGCCCGGTTGGGGCCAGGAGTGGGGCTGGGTGGGGGATATAGGGGCCCTGTGGGGCAAGGAGTGGGGCTGGGGGGCATATAGGGGCCCTGTGGGGGCCGGGAGTGGGGCTGGGGCGGTATATAGGGGCTCTGTGGGGTGTAGAGTGGGGCTGGGGGGGATATAGGGGCCCTGGGGGGAGTGGAGTGGGGCTGGGGGGGTATAGGGGTCCTGCGGAGCAGGGAGTGGGGCTGGGGGGGATGTGTGACCAGTTCCTGTCCCCTTTCTGCTCCCAATTGTGCTGAATTTGTGGCATTTCAGCCTTCCTGGCGTTGGTTTTATCACCTCTGGGCTCCCTGGGCCCCAGGGTGCTGCTGTGGGTGCTAGACCAGGCTCTGCAGAGACCACAAATTCCACAACACCCCAAGGGTCTGGAGCACTGGGCACCCCCCACACCGGCACCCATTGCACGGAGGGGGGGGTGGGGTGGGGGTGGGGGGGTCTCCACACACCGTGGGAGCTGAGAGGTGACCTTGGGGCTGCTTGGGAACAACCAAAACACCCTGGTGCTATCAGCCGGTGGCTGTTTGGCTCCCAAGGCCAAGGGAGGGAGGTAACTCGCTGCTGGCTGGAGTGATGGGGGGGAGGGGGGGGGGTTGGGGTTTGGGGGGGGTAGGGGGCGTGCACCCCCATCCCCATCACATGGGGGGAGTCTCACACAACCCCCCCCTTCCCCTCAGCCCTGCCAGTCCCCCACAGCCGCCCCCCAGCCCACGGGGGTCGTTGTGCATCAGATCCCCCCCCCCCCCAACAAGGACACCCCCCCCCCAGCACGGGGCTCCCCCCCCCTCCCCGCTTGCACCCAGCGCGCATGCGCGCAGCCGGCCCCTGTGTGACCCCGGGACCACAACTCCCAGCGTGCCCCGCGCCGGAGCCCCGGCCGAGCCGCGCGCTGATTGGCCGCGGAGGGGATTTGAACGGGGCGCGCGGCGGGGCGGTAGTCAGGCGGCGGTGAGGCGGCGGGAGCGGGCGGGGGTACGGGGGGAGAGGGGGCCTGGGGGGCGTATGGGGGCCCTATGGGGGCCCGGAGGGAGGCTTGGGGGGATATAGAGGCCCTGGGGGGGCCGGGAGCGGGGCTGGGGGGGGATATGGGGTCCTTGGGGGGCTGGGGGGGGTACGGGGGCTCTGGGGTGCATATAGGGTCCTTGGAGGGCCGGGAGTGATGCTGGGGGGCAATTTAGAGGCCCTGTGGAGGGATATAGGGGCCTTATGGGGGCGGGGAGTGGGGCTGGGGGGCATATAGGGGCTCTGGGGGGTGGGGTAAAGGGGCCTTATGGGGGCCAGGAGTGGGCCTGGGGGGTAATATAGGGGCCCTGTGGGGCATATAGGGGTGGTAGGGGGGATAAAGGGGACATGTTGGGGATGGGAAGGGGGCTTGGGGGGATATAGGGCCCTGTGGGGGCCGGGAAGCATATAGGGTCCTTGGGAAACCGGGAGCGAGGCTGGGGGGGTTGTGGGGGGATAAAGGGGCCTTATGGGGGCCGGGAGTGAGGCTGGGGGGCAATATAGGGGCCCTGTGGGGGCATATAGAAGCGCTAGGGGGACAAAAGGGGCTTTATGGGGGCTGGGAGTGAGACTTGGGGGGATATAGGGCCCTGTGGGGGCTGGGAGCGGGACTGGGGGGGGGCATATAGGGTCCTTTTGGGGCGGGGAGTGAGGCTGGGGGGAATATGGGGTCCTTGGGGGGTGGGGAGTGAGGCTGGGGGGAATATGGGAGCCCTGGGGGGGTTAAAGGGGCCTTATGGGGGCCAGGAGTGGGGCTGGGGGGTATGTAGGGGCCCTGTGGGAGCATATAGGGGCGCTGGAGGGGATAAAGGGGCTTTATGGGGGCTGGGAATGGGGGGGATAAAGGAGCCCTGTGGAGGCATAGAGGGGTGCCGCAGGGGCAAATAGGGGCCCTGGTGGGGGATAAAGGGGCCTTATGGGGGCTGGGAGCGTGGCTGGGGGGGGATATAAGAGCCCTGTGGGGCTGGGGGTATATAGGGGCCCTGGGGGGGCATGTAGGAGCCCTGGGGGGGCTAAAGGGGGTTTATGGGGGCTGGGAGTGGGACTGGGGGTGGGGGGTCAATATAGGGGCCCTGTGGGGCGGGGAGTGGGGCTAGGAGGGATATAGGGGCCCAGTGGGGCTGGGGGGCAATATTGGGGCCCTGGGGGGGTATATAGGGTCCCTGGGTGGTTAAAGGGGCCTTATGGGGTCCGAGAGTGGGACTGGGGGTGGGGGGGCAATATAGGGGCCCTGTGGGGTGAGGAGTGGGGCTGGGGGGCAATACAGGGGCCCTATGGAGGCCGGCAGTGTGACTGGTGGGGTATAGGTGCTGGGAGTGGGGCTAGGGAGGGATATAGGGGCCCTGTGGGGGGTGGAGTGGGGCTGGTGGGATATAAGGGCCCTCTGGGGGCCAGGAGTAGGGCTGGAGGGGGATATAGGGGCCCTGTGGGGGCTGGGAGTGAGGCTGGGAGGATATAGAGGCCCTATGAGGTTTGAGAGCGGGGCTGGTGGGGGGATATAGGGACTTTAGGGGGGCTGGGAGTGGGGCTGGGAGGATATAGGGGCCCTCTGAGGTTTGGAAGCAGGGCTGAGGGGGGGATAGTGGGGCTGGGGGGATATAGGGGCCCTGTGGGGGCTGGGAGGCTATAAGGGCCCTATGAGGTTTGGAAGCAGGGCTGAGGGGGGATATGGGGGCTGGGAGTGGGGCTGGGGGGATATAGGGGCCCAGTGGGGAGTGGGGCTGTGCACTCCCAGAGAGCTGGCGAATGATGGTGGGGTGAGCACTGGGGATCTGGGGAATGGGTCTGGGAGCTGCCTGCCAGCACTGGGGTGGGGGCTCTGAGGTTCCCACACCTTTCCCTGTCCCCCCCACCCCACCCCAGCCCGGTGACACGTATGAAGCACCTCAGAGGAGCTGATCTGGCTGCTGGGATGGACAGCAGGGAGAGCACAGACACGCAGCTGGCCGAGCTGTGGGTGAGCTGGGGACTGGGGAGGGGCTTTACTGGGTGGGGGGGTCACCCTTCCCCTAGAGAACCCTGGTCTGGGTGCTTGGGTCTGACTCCCTCCCTCCCTCAGGAGTGCCTCTCCCATGGCCTGGGCGATGCCTGTGACACCGGCCAGGCCTCCCGGCTGCGCAAGAGCCAGGCCTGCGACAGAGTGCTGCGGCTCTGCGTGGAGAGGATGGCAGACCCCAGGGCCTCTGCCACACACGCTGCTGGGCTGGCAGCTGTGGCTGAGGCAGCATGCCAGGCCTACCTGAGAGCTGTGCCACAGCCCCTTCCCCTCTACCTGGAGAAGATCCTCTACCACCTGCTGAGGAACGCGGCGGGCCGGGGGAGCGGCTCTGCCTGCTGGAAGGTGGCTGATCTCCTCCGTGCCAGGCTTCTGACCTACCACCCCAACCAGGTTCCCTCCAAGGACTTCACAGCCATTGCCTACAGCAGCTTTGGGGTGCTCTGGAAAGGGGCAGATGCTTTGGCTGAGCCTGACAAGCCTCAGGAGGAGGGGAGAGCTGTCCTGTCTGTCCGCCTGCGAGCCCTGCGCTTCCTCCTGCTGCTGGAGGAGGATGGGGCCACCTTGGTGCCTCTGCAGCCCCCCTTCTTCACCTCCCAAACAGCTCAGCAGGTGGCTGCTGCTGCTGCCTTGTATGAAGCCCAGCAGACCCAGCCTTCTGCTTTCCTCAGCCAGCAGATCAGGGACTGTTTGCTCACCCCTCTGAGGGAGGAGAAGACGGATCCACCCTCCCTCCAGCGATCCCTCTGCTTCTTCGAGCTCACCTTGGAGCAGTGCCGGCACCTCTGCAAGGGCTGGCCTGCACAGGAAGGCTGAGGAGGCCATAAAGGGTGCAAGGAGCTTCTTAGGGGTGACCAGCACCTCTGCAAAATCTTTTGGTGACCCTCTGTCCCTCCTGGAAGCTGGGGTTCAGCTGAGCCAGGCGCTGGCCAAGAGCTCTGGCAAAGGGGGGCCACCCTTATCCCAGGCTGCGGCGGCGCTGGGGGCGGTGGAGGATGAAGTGTCAGAGCTGTTCCTCAGGGTGCTGGCTGACACCTGTCAGTTTGTCCTCTTCTCCCTTGGGGAGTACGTGAAGAGGAGCGAGCAGGAGTGTTTTGGGAGGGAGGACACGCTCGGCCTCTGCGCCTTCACCCAGGGGCACTGCCGCCTCCTCCGACGGCTGCTGGAGAGGGTGAGGCTGGGGCTGTTGACTCCCTTCTGGAGGGTTCACAACCCCACTTCAGGGCTCAGCACTGTCCCTCCTTGCTGTCCCCACCCCAAGCAGCAGCTCCCAGTGCTCCCCAGCTCCCCCCAAACTCTGCTTTTCTTCTTCCCCCCCCCCCCCTCCCCCTCCCCAGGTTCCTCCTGAGGGGGTCAAGCAGCAGCTCATGGTGAAGCATCTGCTCTACCGCAACCTCCAGCTCTTCACCAGCATTGCCTACGATGCCTTCCAGTGCTCCCAGACCCCAGCAGAAGGCTGGCCAGGGCTGGAGCAGCTCACAGCTGGCTGCAGGAGGAGTGTGGAGTGGATGCTGGAGGCATCAGAGGGGCTCCCCGAAAGCGAACGAGCCAAGTACCTCGACATCACCGGTCAGTGCTGCAGAGGGTGGAACCAAACCCAGCTCCTTGTCCCTGGGGCTGAGAGGTGACAGTCCCTGGCTTGCTAAGGGACAAGAGAGGGTTAAGAAGGGGTTTTTTCTCTGTCACACCCTTAATTTTGGGGGTTTACTCACCACAGCATCGTGCACGTTCAAGCTGGCTTACATCTTCTACAACCAGAACCTTCACCAGGAGGCCAGCTCTGTCTGCGAGATCCTCTGCCAGAGGCTGCAGGCCACAGGTGCCTACATGTGTCCAGAGATACCCCCAGAGAGGGTAAGTACCTCCCTGGCCAAAACAGGGGTGAACCCAACCATCTCCATGCCTGGAGAGGACAGAGGATGGGAATGACTTTTCCTCCTAGGAGGAAAAGCTCCCCTGCTTGGGGAATCATAGAATCCCAGACTAGTCTGGGTTGGAAAGAGACCCCAAGGGTCCCAGAGCTCCAACCCCCTGCCACAGGCAGGGACACCAACCTCCAGGCCTGGAGCTACACAAGGTTGCCCAGGGCCCCAGCCAACCTGGCCTTGGACACCCCCAGGCACGGGGCACCCACCCCCTCTCTGGGCAGCCCCTTCCAGCCCCTCCCCACTCTCTCTGCACACAACTTCCCCCCAATCTCTCCTCTCCCCCTTCCCTTCTCCAGCTTCACTCCAGCCCCAGTTAGACCCAGCTCATCCTGGGAGGATTCCAGGAGAGAGGAAACCCCATTTCTCATCAGTGGGACCATCTCCCCCAGCAGAGGTGGCCCTGCTGCCACCCTGGGGCCGTGGGACAGGACGCTGAGGCCGGTTCTCTCTGCTCTCCCCCCAGCTACACAAGTGCTTCAGGCTGCAGGTAGAAACCTCCCGCAAGCTGGGGCAGCTGGACAGAGCCCTGGGGTGTGTGGTGCAGTGGTTGGGAGCACTGGGAAGCCGAATTGGGGAGCTACTGGTGGAACCCATCTCCCTCTGGGTCCGAGTCAAAACAGACACCACCAAACAAGGAGCTGAGGACTTACGGTTACGGTGAGACCCTGAGGGGTGCATGGGGGGGGGGGGGGGGTCTCCAGGGTGGGAAAACAATGCTGTTTCTCCTTGCCTGATGGACCCAGCTCCTCTTTTACCCTTCCCAGAACCCTGAAGGAAGGTTTAGAGGGGCACAACCTGGACACAGACACCTTGGTGACCGTCCTCTTTGCGGAGTTGAAGGCGTATAAGTCTGTGCGAGCCGACACGGGGCAGGAACGTTACAATGTCCTCTGTGACCTGCTGGACATCTGCTCTGAGGACAGTGGGCGCCTGCAGGAACGAGCCATCTGCTTGATTGAGCTGGCCCAGGTCTTGTGCTACCACAGCTACACCCAGGAGACAGACTGGTGGGTGGTCTCTAGTGTTTTGAGGGTCCTCAGGGGGAGTTTTCTGGAGCTGGAGGGTTATTGCTTTGGTAGTTTGCTCTGTTTGGGGTCCTAGGGATGTATCTGTCCCTCCTCTTTAAATGCTCTGGGGGTTTGGGGGGTAAAAAGCTGTTCCTAATCCAGTTCTCCTGCAGCTCCTCCCTGGATGCAGTCCATGAAGCCTTGCAGCTGCTGGAGCTGGTACCCAGGAGCACCCAGAACCAGGACCAGCTCCTCGACAGCCGGGCACAGGCACTGCTCTGGCTCTACATCTGCACCCTGGAGTCCAAGCTGGAGAAGGTGGGTGGGGGTGGCAGAGGAGGGGGGGAAGCTGTGGGAGACCAAAACTCCCAATCTAGAAATGCCATGAGCCATCCTCAGCCTTGCTGGAAGCACTCAGCTCCACACCCAGGCCACCAAAACACCCACCAGGGCCACCAAAACCCACCCAGACCCCACCAGGAAGCCCCATGGTGTCTCTTAACATCCATCACTGGTGTCTTTACCCCCCCTGCTGCAGAGCTTAGAGAGGGACCAGAGAGCCAGAGCTCAGGGAGTGAAGAACCTGGATGACTTTGAGCCCAACGACCTGAACTACGAAGGCCGGATGCTGGAGGACAGGTTCCTGTACGATGGCATCTCCTTCAACCTGATGACAGACACTGGTGAGGATGCTGGCAGGGTTCTGGCTCTTGGTGAAGCCATTTGGGAGCCTCTGTTTTTGGGATCTGGGTGTTTCATCCCCATGCTGTGCCCTCAGCTCTGTCCAAACACCTGGATGATGCCTTTGCCCTGTGGAAGCAGCTCCTGGTGAAGCCGGGTGTCCCGGCCGTGCGCAGCCCTGAGCAGACTGTAGCTTCTCTTCACCTCCTGGCAGTTCTCTACAAGCTGATGGCCAAGGTACCATAGCTGATGGGACAACAGTGTCCCTGGACATGTGAAATCCCTCCAAGGTGGTTTTGGAATGTAACCAAGGGGGGGATTTTTCCCTGCCCCCAGCCCCTTCAAGCCACGGAGAGCTACCTCCTGGTGAGAGCCCTGTGTGATGCCCTTGGAGACAGCCTGGGCACAGCCAACGCCTTGTGCCACCTCACCAAGCTCCTCTTGCAGTTGGAGTGTCCCAGCTATGCCCAGGTGAGTAGTGGGGGAGGGAAAGGGGCTGTGGGTTGAGCTCCTGTGATCCCTGAGGCTGAAGCTGGGTCTGTTTCCAGCTTTTCCTGGAGGAGGCAGAATCCTGCCTGCAGAAAGCTGACAGCACTGAGGATTCCTACCTCCTGCTGCAGCAGACCTGCCTCCTGCTCCGCAGCCAGCTCTGCTGTGTCAACCACCAGGTGAGGCTCCTAAAAACACCCTTTTCTACCTCAAAAGTGGAGGCAGAGAGCAAGAGGAGCCCACGCTGGGCTATCTAACTCCTTGTGCTAAGAGCTTTGGGTATGGAGACACCATGAGTGATGTCTTCTCACCTCCTGCAGATTGAAGAGGGTCTCACCCTGTTGCTGGAGGTCCTCAGGAACTCAGCCCTCCAAAAAATCACCAAGGTTTGGTACCTGCTACGAGCCCATGTCCTTCAGCTGGTGTCCACCTACCTGAGTCTTCCTCCTGCCCACCTCTCCCTGGAGCTCCGGCAGCGCATCTTCCTGCAGGGTGAGCGACCAGGCTGTGGGCAAAGCTCCACACAAACACTTCACCTCCTTGTTTCAGAGAATGGCAAGGGCTGGAAGGGACCCCAAGGGTCCCAGAGCTCCAACCCCCTGCCACAGGCAGGGACACCAACCTCAGGCCTGGAGCTACACAAGGTTGCCCAGGGCCCCAGCCAACCTGGCCTTGGACACCCCCCAGGCACGGGGCACCCACCCCCTCTCTGGGCAGCCCCTTCCAGCCCCTCCCCACTCTCTCTGCACACAACTTCCCCCCAATCTCTCCTCTCCCCCTTCCCTCCTCCAGCTTCACTCCAGCCCCCTTGTCCTGCCAGGCTCTGCCCTTCAACAAGCTGATTCCCCTCCTGTTCCTGGGGTCCCTTCAGGGACTGGCAGGCTGCAAGGAGGTCCCCCCACAGCCTTCTCTGCTCCAGGCTGAGCCAGCCCAGCTCCCTCAGCCTTTCTTTATAGGGCAGGTGCTCCAGCCCTCTGAGCATCTTTGTGGCTCCTCTGACCCCTCTCCAACAGTCCCACATCCTTCTTGTATTGGGGGCCCCAGCTCTGCACACAGGACTCCAGCTGGGGCCTCATGAGGACAGAGTAGAGAGGGACAATCACAGCTGGTGGACAATCACTGGTTTCTCCAAACCAGCCCCTTGGTGGGGTGAGGAGAGGGAATTTTGGGAGAGAGGATGAGGATGGGGAAGGGCTTAGTTGATGCTGATCCCCATAACCTCCCCTCACACAGGCTGGAAGACACCAGAGATAGCTCTTGCTGAAGCCCAGAAGCTCTTCCGTAGCATCATCCTCCTCCTGATGGGCAGCGATGTGATGGGCTGTCAGACAACAGCATCTGAGGCCCAGTTTGTGGATTATGGTGAGAGAGGACCCCAACCCAGCTGCTCCTCCAAGGAAAGAGGAACCATTCCTCTGGGAAGAGTTGGGTTTCCTTGCCTGTTTCCTGGTCACCATCCTGTTCCTCCTTCTTCTCAGGGGACAACCTGCTGCTGAAGTGGCAAGTGCTGGCTGACATGCTGTCCTGCTCAGAGCATCTTGTGGCTCTCCTCAGCAGGTTGGAGGTGGTTTGTAAAGCCAAAGCCTTCTGCTTGGAGGCCATCAAGCTGGCTGTGAAGCTACAAGCCATCAGGTGGTGAGTTATCCATGGAGGGAAGAGGTGGGGAAGGGGGTCACACAGCCCAATTAGGGGCCAAGCTGCCTTGTGGCCATGGGGGGTGTTGGTGTCTCCATCCCTTGGTGGGGACTGGCCACTGATGAGAGGGTTTGGCACCTTGTTCTGGAGCAAGCAGCTGCCCTGAGGGGGTGTTATCCCATGAATTTGGGTTGCTGGATCAGGAGTGAGCTCTGGTCCTCCCCCTCCTGGTCCTGGGGATGGGGGAATGGTTGTTATGGAGGGGGGTGTGTTCTGAGGTGCTTCTCTCCCATTAAGGTGTACCTCCTTCCTGGTGCTGAAGGCACAGCTGGAGCTGCAGCAGAGTGAGCTGGAGCTGAGCCACTTTGACCTCCAGAAAGCTCTTTTCCTCCTGGAATCTGACATGGGTGAGTCCTTCCTCCAGGGCTCAGAGAAGGGGGTGCAGAGGTATGAACCCCAAGCCCAGGCAGAACTTTTGAAACAACCTCCTCCTTCTGCTCTCAGAGTTCAAAGCTGGTGAGAAGCAGTATGGCCAGACCAAGATCCTACCCAAGAAGGGCAAACTCAGGGGCAGGAAGCCCCAGGACCCCGTCTCTGCCCCCCCTGAGAAGGAGGAGAACTTCCTGAAGGGCCCCACACTGGAATTCGTGGCCACAACAAGCGAGCTGGACAAGACAGAAGCTCTCACAGCCTCCCCAGAGCTGAAACCCAGGAGGAAGAAGAGGTTGGCCTTCATCACCCACCCAGCAGCCTGCCAGTGCTGCCTCTGCTCTGACATGACTCTCTCCTCCCTCTGCCTACGCTGGCTCCTCTGCTGTGCCCAGGCTGAGCTGGCAGCAGGCAGCAGAGCAGAGGGGCTGGAGCTGCTCCGCGCCGCGCCGCCGCGCTGCGCCGCCGTGGCTGCCCGCTGTGCCGCCGCGCTGCGGGGCGCCCTGCGGGGCTGCTCCTTCCACTGCCCCCTCCCCACCTTGGAGCTGCTGGATGATTTGGTAGCCACTTGTTACTCCACCTTAGCCCTTCACAGCTTGGCCAACCCTCAGCTAAGTGAGGAGGTGGAGAAAGGTCTGAGCTTCCTCACGTCCTGCAGACCCCACCTGCCCAACTTGGGGGTCTCCAGAGCCACCCTGCTCCTCACCAAAGCCATGGCTACTGTTGGCCACTTGGCTTCCAAGCAAGGCAGCTCAGTGGATGGTGTTTTTGCTGCCTCCTGGACCTTGCAGCTGGCTACGCCCCCTCCCACAGAGCCTGAAACGGTGGTTGCACCCCAAAACCACATCAAGACAGACAAAGCTCAGCCCCAAAGGCGCAAGGCCAGGACAACCACGACCCCCAAACCCAGAGTGAGGAAGAACCAGAGAGCCAAACTCCCAGCTATGCTCAACCCAGGTGATGTCTTCTCCCTGGGGGACTCTGACAGCGAGGTGCCCACCATTGTCATCAGGCCAGCACCCTGCACCCCTCACCAAAAAGGCCGTGGCCCCACCAAGGGATGTGCAGCCCCTGCTCCCAGGACCCCTTTCACCATCTTCAGTGAACCCTCCCCACCCCACCAGCAGATCCAGGCTCTTGAGGGCACCCAAAATCTCTGGGAGGGTCAAGTCACGCCTCAAGGTAAGCAAGGAAGGAGGTGAGGGGTGTCCCAGGGTGCTCCACACCAGCCCAAACACCCCCCTTTCTGTGTCCCCCCCCCTTGATTTTAGGTGACATTCAGTGATGACAGCGACTTGGAGGATCCCAAAACAGAGCCTGTCCCTGCTGCCACCTGCAAGAGATCCTGCACCCAGAAAGTCCCACCCCCCAAATCCAAAGGGTCCCAGGAGAGCTCCCTGGTTGTCAGCACCCAGAGCAGGGTTGGCCAGACCCGAAGGGGGGCGCCTGGGTCCCCATCGAATTGGGGATGAGAAGAGGGAGCAGGTGACCCGCAGGACTCTGAGGAAGAAAGGGGAGGAGGAGCCAGAGCTCCTGAGGGTCATTGAGGAAGAGGAGAAGGTGGAGGAAGAGCTTGAGATCAGCTTTGACACCCTGAGGCTCTCTGAGGAAGAGGAGGGAGCTGCAGGTGAGCTGGGCTATCCCCAGGGATTTGGGAAAGGGGGGTCAGGGAGGGGGGAAATCCTTGCCTTCATCTCAGAGGTTGCTTGGGGTTGTCCCCACCTTGGCCACCAGACCCAGGGACAAGGTCCCTCTGTCCCCTCCCCACAGGCAGGAGACAGCCCCAACGCAGGCAGGAGGGTGCAGAGCGTGAGGACACCCTGACAGCGCAGGGGACAGGCAGGGGGGACCCCCCCCAAGGCAAAGGGGACCCCCTCTTCCACCCTGCCCATGGCTGGTGGTGAGTACGTGGCATGGTGGGGGGGGCTGAGCCTCTGGGTGAAGCTGGTGGCACCTCTCTGGGTGAGGAGGGGCTGCACCCCATGTCTTTTAGGGGAGAACCCCAAAACTGGGGGGGTGCCCTCAGCTGTGGAGCTCTGCCAGGCCTGGGCTGAGTCTCTCCTGAGATTGGGAGGGGGCTGCCTGGGGCTGGGACCCCCTTTTTGTCCTCATGGAGGTGGCTGTGGGTGCCCCTGGGTCTGGCATCTGTCCCTCTGTCTGTCTGGGGGAGGATGGAGTGTGGCTCCATCAATATTCCTGCCTTCCCCTGGGCCCCCCCTGCTCCCCCCACCCCGTTGACCCCCCCTGCTCCCCCCCACCCCGTTGACCCCCCCTGCTCCCCCCCCGTTGACCCCCCTGCTCCCCCCCCGTTGACCCCCCTGCTCCCCCCCCGTTGACCCCCCTGCTCCCCCCCCCGTTGACCCCCCTGCTCCCCCCCCGTTGACCCCCCCTGCTCCCCCCCCGTTGACCCCCCTGCTCCCCCCCCGTTGACCCCCCTGCTCCCCCCCGTTGACCCTCCCTGCTCCCCCCCCGTTGACCCTCCCTGCTCCCCCCCCGTTGACCCTCCCTGCTCCCCCCCCTTGAGCCTCCCTGCTCCCCCCCCCCTTGAGCCTCCCTGCTCCCCCCCCCTTGAGCCTCCCTGCTCCCCCCCCCTTGAGCCTCCCTGCTCCCCCCCCCTTGAGCCTCCCTGCTCCCCCCCCCTTGAGCCTCCCTGCTCCCCCCCCCGGACCCTCCCTGCTCCCCCCCCCGGACCCTCCCTGCTCCCCCCTGCACCTCTGCCACCCAGTCACCCCTCCTGCACCCCCCATGAAAGCCCCAGGGGCTGGTGGTCTCCCCTCCCTGCTCCCCCCACCCCTCTCTCTCAGCTCATTGCTCAGCGCCTGATCCCCGCTCTGAGACTCTACTGCTTCATCCCTTCTAGATGTTTCTCTGGCCACAGTCCTTGAGCTGCTGAAGGCTGCTTTCAACTGCATCAGCCACTGTCCTCCTGGTGCTCTCTACAGCCAGCTCTGCCAGCTCCTGGCCCTGGCCACGGGCAACCAGGACCCCCTCTCCACTGCCTACCTGCTCTCCGAGTCAGTCTCCGTCACCACCCGCCACCAGCTGCTCAGTGTCATCCACAGGAAGCTGCAGTGAGTCTCCAGCTCTCCTTCCCTCCCTGGAGCATCATGGAGATGGAAAGGGGTTCACCCAGCATCCCCAAAGCCCCCATCTGAGCTCATTTTTTGGGGGGGGGGGGCGGTGCTTATCCTTTTCCCCAGCAAAGAGAAGAAGTCCTCAGGTGACGTGGCCGAGCAGCTCCGTGGGCTCTCCTTGCAGGATGGTGCTTCCCAACGCTGCCACCACCTCCAGGAGCTCCAGGAGCTCTTCAACTTCAGCTCCTCAGGGCTGGGGGCTGGGGAGAGGGACAGCTTCCACACCCAAATCCAGCAGATCCCCAGGGGTAAGAGCTGGGGGTCCCCAGGGGGGTAAAGAGCTGGGGGTCCCCAGGGTAAGGAGATGGGGAGCCCCCGGGGGGGTAAGGAGCTGGGGGCCCCCAGAGTTAAGAGCTGTGGAGCCCCCCAGGGCGGTAAAGAGCTGTGGAGCCCCCAGGGGGGTAAAGAGCTGGGGGCCCCTGGGGTAAGGAGCTATGGGTCCCCAGGGGTTTAAGGAGCTGGGGAGCCCCCAGGGGGGGTA